>CM042695.1:402603326-402766100 GCA_023614405.1 Avena insularis
CCGCCACGCACCCTACGTATCCAAAGAGATGTCGTGGCCCTCGCCACAAGGCCGCCGAGCAGCAAACGCAGGCACCGACTACGTGTGGTCGAGTATACCGCTTCGGAAGCAGAGCCCTCGTTGCCGCCCACGGGCGGCAAACACCTCAATCGCCGCCACCAGAGCCACTGCAGCTCCAACACCGAGACGCAAACGCGGCACTCTCCACCAATGACCCCAGGCCAGCGACCAACTTCGTCGCCACCAATGGTCAACCCATCGACGCCCGCACCCACATCATCAATAACCAAAGCTGGCGCCAAGACGCCAGCCCAACGACCGCGACACACCCTAGCCAACGCCGCAATGGCGAAGTCGATGGGGTCGCCAAGCCGACTCGTCTCATGCTTCGGACCGATGATCCGAGGTGAGAAGTACCCGCCAACTTCAAGGCGCCTAAAGGAGATAGAAAAGTACGACCCTTCAGACGACCCTCCGTGTCTCGACATACCTCATGGCGATGGGGATCGCGCCACACCGACCTGCTAGTCAGCCTGCTACCCCGATGATGGAGGGAACATGCGCGCAAGGATCAACACCTCCCCTGTGACATCATCGACTCCTGGGAGGAGAAGCGCGATGCCTTCGTCAGGCACTTCGAGTGCTCCTACACCCGCGCCACCACCATCGAGGACCTGGAGCGATGCGTCCAAGGACCCCGCGAGTCGACTCCAAGAATCGGGTCCAGCGTGGCAGGAACTATGGTACAACGCGTCGGCATCCACCCGACACCGCAATTCATTGCTTCAAGACCTCGTACACGACGCAGCCCTTGGTCTCCAAGCTCGCTTACATTCTCGCACACTCGACAACATACCAGACCTCCTCGAGATCGCCAAACGGTACGCGGAGGAAGATCCAAACCAGGAAATCGACGACGAGTCGGGAGGCCAACGTCGCACGAGCGGCAATGGCAACGGACGGTGGTCCGACCTACGCTACAGCAACACTCACCTCACTGGAAAGCGCCGCAGTGATGGGCAAGTCGACTTCGTCGCCAACGCCGGGCACGCGCAACGCGAGCCCAAGAGCTTCCGCCGTGACGGAGGACACCGCCGCGATGGCGGCAACTACAAGGCTGCCAAGGTTCACCTCGCGGGTTCCTTAACCAACCTTGTGCGTTTCACAACAGGGAAGGGAAACCCGCAACGCACATGACCGCTGACTGCCAAACCCTCAGGGAGATGTAGAAGGCACGGCGAACAAGGGAGGACCCCGACAACAACCCGCCAAACGGCGGAAAATTTGGCAACATGGTTGGCTCGCTCCATACCTTCGGAGCAGCCCATCACCTGTAGCCGCCAGGACCACTGTCACAGATCGAGTATTTCCAGGCCGAAGTCGCCTGGTGGTCCAAAGGTGGCGACCATCGATCCCCAAGACATTGATGGACGGCGGCAGCTCCATCAACATCCTGTACCTGGACACCTTCAGGCGGCTGCGGCTCCCGCAGTCGATGATCGAGACGACCCATACCACGTTCCACGGCATCGTCCCCGGTCGGAAGACGTACCCGATCGGCAAGGTCACGCTGCCAATCACATTTGGCACGCCAGCGAACTTCTGCACCGAGCCGATTGTCTTCGAGATGGTACCCTTCGATAGCCCCTACCACTGCCTCCTGGGGCGCCAGGCGTTCGCCAAGTTCATGGCAGCGACCCACTATGCGACCCACCGACATGGCCGCCGAGTGCGAGGCCAAAGGAGCCGAACTCGCCGACGCCGTCATCGCGGCAGAGGCCAACCACGCCGACGAGCTTGCCAAGTACGCGAGCGGGGTGAACAATGACGACCCCACCATACTCAAGAAGCCCAATTCGGAGGGCGCAAACACCTCAGCCTTCGAGGCAACAACGCACACCCACACCGTCTAGCTGGTCCCAGGTGACTCCAGCCAGATGGTGACGATCGGAACAGGGATGAGCCCAGCCTAGGAAGGCGCGCTCATCGAGTTCCTCCGTGAGAACAGGGACATCTTCGCATGAAAGCCCTCTGACATGCCTGGTGTCCCTAGGGAGATCGCTGAGCACAAACTAAACGCTGACCCCAAAGTGCACTGCCACAAGGGCCGCTGCGCCTTCAATGAAGAGCTCCGCCGAGCTATCGCCGAGGAGGTGCAGCCTACCGCTGCAGGCTTCATCCGCCAATCAAATACCCAAGTGGTTGGCACACCCAGTCCTGGCCGAGAAGAAGAACGGACCTGAGGATGTGTATCGACTACACAAACTTGAACAGCGCCGTTCAAGGAGCAGTTCGTCCCGCCGGATCGACCAAATAATCGACTTCCACCGCTGGCTCGAGTCGCCGTGTTTCCTCGACGCCACTCTAGGTACAACCAGATCAAATGGCTGTTCAGAGATTTAGGAGAAGACGGCGTTCATCACGCCATTCGGAGCCTTATGCTACAACGCCATGACCTTCGGCCTCAAGAACGCCGGGGCGACCAACCAGCGGTGCATGCAGGAGTGCCTCGCGAGGCAAATTGGACACAAAATCCACCTCTGGCCAGGGCGATCTACTCGCCGACCAGGCGGAAACATTCTCCAACCCGCAGAAATACAAGATAAACTCAACCTGTAAATGCACCTTTGGTGTACCAGCAGGCAACCATCTGCACGCTGCTCCAAGCACGGATCGAGGCTTAACCCCACAAAGATCGACATCGATCGCCGACGCTGCAAACCCGAAAGTGCTCATACGACATCCGTAAGCTTGCCGGGCGAGTAGCGGCTCTCAGTCGCTTCATACCCCGCCTGGGCGAAAAGGCGATGCCCCTATACTGCCTAATGCGCAAGAACCCCACCTTCAAGTGGGACAAGGAGGCGGACGGCGACTCATGACTCAAGAAGGTGCTACTCGAAGACCATTACTCGCCGCCTCACGACAAAGAACCCATGTTAGTTCATTTCATGGCTTCCGAGCGAGTCGTCATTGGCCATGGTCGCCGAAAGCGACCGGAGGAAGGAAAGGAGCGTCTACATAGACCGTGTACTACATCAGCGTAGGTCCTCACCGAGTCGCACCAGCGATACCCGCAGCAGTACCGTAAACTAGTATACACGGTTCTTCGAGAGCACAACGGCGCTTCGCCAGACTACTTCCGTGAGCACCCGATCACGGCCGTTCATCAAGACCGCTGCAGGACATCATCCGAACTGGAGGCGATCATGAAGTCGCTATGGGCCGAATCGGCGTCCATAATATCAAATACGAGCCATGAAAAGCGATCAAGTCGCAGGCTCTAGTGGACTTCATCACCGACTGGGAAGAGGCCCAGCAACCAGAAAAGCTGCCATACCTCCACTACTGGAGCCTGCACTTCGATGGCTCCAAGAACGCGGACGGCGCAGGAGCAGGATCGATCGATTTCACCGTAGGGCGACAAACCCGCCACGCCCTTCCGCCGACTTCACCCCCGCACCAACAACATGGCCGAGTACGAGGCACTACTCCACGCATGCGAGCCGCCAAGGAGATGAACGCCCACCGCCACGCTGCTACGGAGACCACTGTGGCGGGCAAGTCGCCGCACTTCGACGCTGTCTCTAACAATGGCGGCATACCGCCAAGCAAAGAGACAAGCTGGGGACATTCAGTTACCCGTCGAAAGTGGATCGACAGAGGAAGAACGAGGAGGCTGACGACTTTCTCGCATCGGGTCGGCTCGACCGCACTACCCGCCGCCTTTCCTCGAACAATCATCACTGCCGTTAGTCTCACCCCAAGGGAAATCGACATCGAGTCCTCGGTAGTTAGAGGCGGCCCCGGTCGCACTCGCCGCCGAGCCGCACGACCGACCAGGCCCTACATCGCTTACCGACGATGGCACCTTGCCGCAGATTTGTGACGGACGCCGGATGATTGCACGCTGATGCAAATCCTTCACCATCATCGACGGCGAAGCTCCACAAGCGCAGCGTGACCGGCGTAGTTCTAACGCCGCCCAACCCGCCGAGGGACGCAAGATCTCCACGACATTCACTCCGCGATCGCGTTACCACGCCGCGCCGCCTTCCGTCGCCAAGGCTATGCGGCACGGCTTCTACTGGCCCACCGCACATGCCGATGCCATCGACAGAGTCCAACGATGCGCCGGGTGCCAGAAGTACGCCAACCAGACACACGTGCCGAGCTCAGCACTCAAGACAATCCCCATCACTTGGCCGTTCGCCGTGTGGGGTATGGATATGATAGGCCCCTTCAAAAAGGCCCCCTCCGGCTACACCCACCTTCTGGTCGCGGTCGACAAATTCACAAAGTGGGTGGAGGCCAAGCCAGTCCGGAAATGCGACGGGAAGACCGCCACCAAGTTCTTACGCGAGCTCATATATCTCTACGGGTTCCCAAACAGCATCATCACGAACAACGGCACCAACTTCACCAAAGGAGCCATGGCCGAGTTCTGCGAGGAACACCACATCCGGCTTGACTCAAGGCCACCCACCCGAGTCCAACGGACAAGCCAAATGGGCCAACCAGAAAGATCCTCCACGGCCTGAAGCCGCTGCTCCAAGTATCACCGAAGCACCGCTGGGTGCTGGGTCGAGGAGCTACCTCCGTTATCCGCGATCCGCACTCTCAACAGGTCGACAGGGTACACCCCCTTATTCATGGTGTACGGCGCCGAGGCAGTCATGCCCACCGACCTCGAGCACGACTCGCCAAGGGTCGTCCACTACACGGAGGTTGCGAACGAACTCGCACGACAGGACGGAGACGACCAATTCGACGAAGCACGCGACCTAGCTCGCTCATGCACCACCATCTACCAACAAGGACTCCACCGCTACCACAGCCGGCGGGTGAAAACTCGCACCTTCCAAGAAGGCGACCTGGTGCTGCGCCTCATCCAGGATAAGAAGAGCATGCACAAACTATCCCCCCCATGGGAGGGACCATTCGCCATAGGACGAGTACTCGGCAACGACGCCTACTACCTCATCGACGTCCGCGGGGACGGCAAACTCGACGTCAAGAGACCTTGGAATGTAAACCTCCTACGGAAGTTCTAATCCTAGAACCCCACTCATGTATCCTCCAGTCGCTATGAAATAAAAATGTTGGTTACCGCAAATTGCGTCTACTCTCTGTGTCTTGTGCCACTCGCACTCGTAATAACAGCATCAAGCTAAATGTAGAAGTCAACCTCTGGTACAGCAATCGGCATGGCCAAGTAGTGCGCTACAAGGGCACTGGGGTACCCCAGGTCTTGTAACGTCCACGAAAAACTCCCACCGAGCTCCCATTGAGTCGCTTAGCTCGATCGGGCTCAACGAGCCAAGACAATCGCCGCCGCTTCACAAAGAACTATGATCCTCCGCATCTCGATATAGCGACTGAACGGTTAAGTACCACGCCGGCATCGATTTACGAGTTCAGAGCGAGCGGCTAGGGAAAACGCCAAGTATGAGAGCATGCCCAGGACTCGCCATGCGACTGACCCAACAGGCCAGGCAGGAGTGATGCGCTCAAACCAACGCGCCAAGTCCTCAACACCCTCGAGTCGCGCCTAGAACAACCAAGTACCACGCTCGGGGACTCGCCACCGACCTCGCCACAAGGGAAACGGTGAAGTACAGTAGCACTCATGGGAGTCGCCTTTGATCGCTCTCCAAGTTCAAGTAGTCGACCTCAATAACAAAACATTCAAAACCGCAAACACATAACAAACGAGGTAAACCCCATAAACAGGGCGGACGTGCTCGGGGACTCGTTCAACCCTCAATCAAAAACGAACGACAATTCACAAAACAACACGATATCTCATTAATAGCATGTCGCAAATTGTCTCAAAATACATAGTATGCCCAACGGCGGAACTGCTACTAACGCCCCAGGGCATACTAGTTCACTCTGCAGGCTTCGACGACGACCCGCCAGCACCCTTGCGATTGCGGATGAAGGGAGTGTACTGGTTCGAAGGATATGTCGTCAGCTCACCCGCCATCGCCGCGCGAAAGGGCTGCTCGACCTTGAAATCCCGGCATGGCTCGAGTCGCGGTGGGACGACCGTGTCCTGGTAAGGAAGGAGGTCGCCCATCGCCCAGACATGCTCGGAGTACGCCGCGGCACGGTCCGTCAACTTGAGAACCTCGGAAATCTCCACCGCGCCAGTCGACGACGGTAGCGCATCGTACGCCGCCCATCAAGTCCTCCGAAGTGAGTGCCCAAGGCAGCGCCGCCGCTGCCGCCGAACGACGATCGCACATGAACTCAACGACCGACGGCGCTTTCTCCAGTATTTCCACACTCGACGAGGTGGCTGGGAATTACTTCCGGCGACATCTCCGGGTATGCTCGTATGCATCGCCGCCGATAACGCCGCCGAATCGACCAGCGCATACACAATCGCCGTGGCGTCAATGAGCTCTTCCGCACTATCAAGGATCCGACCTGCGGATAGAAGACAATAATGAGTACATCAACAATTACAAAATGCACATGCAACGGGCAGGAGCCGACAAACTCACCAATCAATGGACGAGACAGAGATCCGTGATGAAGCTCTGAAGAGAAGTGTAATCATCCTGAAGCCCAGCAACAAGGGCGCCGTAAACCTTTACGCTCCTCTGGCGGCTGTAACGGGCGCTTTGGCTCGCCCATCCGCCAACTCGCTTCTTCTTCGCTTCCCTCAGCTCGCGCCGAGGTCGGCGATCCGCTTCCAGCTCTCAACGCTGATCGAGTCGCTAAACTCACACTGGCTGGGAGTCTCGAAGCCTCTCCCTCGCGAAGATCACGCGCTCTTTCGCCAGAAGCAACGCGCTGATTGTGAGCTGCAAGCCAACTCATCACGGGGGGACAAGTCCCGCCTCTGGGCTCTCCTCTTACCGCCTGAGCTCCTTGTTCGCCTTCCTCGACGATGGCCAGCCTTTTCCGCTGACAAGCCAAGGCCAAGCCGTCACCGACTCATGCTGCAAGCTCGCACATACCCAAATGAATTAACACATAGCGATCCTAAGTGCCCACCCACTGAAATTCAGCGAATGCGCACTCGTGGATCGGCAATCAAATTTCCCTAAAGTGCTCACCCGCTGAAATTCAGCGAAAGCATCGACTGGCAATCAAAAACCCTAAAGTGCCCTACCCGCTGAAATTCAGCGAAAGCGCATCGGGACCGGTAATCAAAACCCTAAAGTGCCTACCCGCTGAAATTCAGCGAAAAGCATCAAGGATCGCAATCAAAAATCCTAAAGTGCCCACCTGTTGAAATTCAGCGAAAAGCGCACTCGGGACCGGACGCGACAAATAAAACAAGACGCTAAAAGAATCGCACCGCGCAATACACCGCCCCGATCTCGGGACCGGACATACCGGATGGTTGCGCCAAGCATGCCATGAAGTTGTATTGCCCACGGACACGAAGGGCTGGTGTGCCCGCGACGCTGCTCGACCTCATTAGTGACCCCAGGCTCAAGCGGCTCGAGGGCGAGGTACCACCGCGTAGCCGCCGGCCATGAAGCGGGAACGCCGCGATGGAGGCCCGCACCAAAGGAGGCTGGCTCGCCGAGCACCCTCCTTGGTCAGCAAGGTCGCCCGCCACGGGTTCACTTTGCCGATCACCGTGTCGCTCAGACACCGTGGACGAATCGCCGCCTTTGGCCCTCTTGGCACCGCTGGGACGACGATTGCCCCGCCTTCCTCTTCCGGAGGGGATCCTCCTGCCGACGATGGTGGCACCTTGGCCACGGTCGGATGGCCTATCTTCTTAGCTCCGTCCTACAAATCGATCGCGGAGCAAAATAATCCGAGTACAATGAAAGACAAAAGTAGGTGAGCAAAACTCACTTGGCGACTGGAATGAAGCATAGCCCCGTGCGGATGCCGGCTGGCTTATCCAGTTCGCGGCCCAGTCGGCGACTGGGCCCCATCTCTAGGACATCGTGTGCCCAAGACACGGATGGTTTCTTCGTTGTAAAGGCTGCGGCCGGAGCTCAAACGCCGCAGGAGCATCCTTGGGCGCGGTTACCTCGACCGAGCGCCCCCACCCGTAGATCGGGCTAACAGCGAGGCATCAAGGCCGAGGAACATCATTCAGGACGGCGGTGATATCCGCGCGCCGCCATCTGTGGAGCTTCACCCTTGGCCAGGCTGGTGGCGTCGAGCTGCTTGGCGAATGAGGTGGAGACGATGTTTTGCTGGCCTTTTCTTCTTTGAGGGGCCTTCACCTCCTTCTCCGTCTTCTCCTTCTTTTCCTTCTTCTTCTTCTTCTTCGACGGAGTAGCCTCGCAATGCAAGGTATGATCGGGGAGCTTGTCGTCATCATCATGACGCTCGAGGCTCTTGCTCGCCTCGATCTCACGCTGTCGCTGTCCTCGAGTTTTCTGGACCAGCGGGGCAACCTCTTCCTCGGACTCATCGCCGCCACTCCCATCGCTCTCGACGCCACCCCTTGAAGGAGGCGAAGTCGCTCACCTCCTGGACGAATGAGCTCGAGTTCTCCTCATCCGCCGGCAGAAGCCATCCTTCCTCCACTTGAAACAGCTGCAATAAGCACAAGACAATGTTAGTTTAACCGTGACAGCATTTAACTGCGACTGCGAATGATAGAAAGATGACTCACCGTTGGGGTTGGATGCTTTGCGGTGTAGGGGTGACCCCGGCCTTCGCGTCGAGGTACGTCGCCTGGCTGATCTTCTTCAGCGCCAGGAGGTAATCCTCGAGCTGCCACTCGGCAAAGCAGGACTTCACGAGTCCTCTCGCCCGCTGCAGACATGTAGTGGTCGCGCGGCCAGGGGACAAGTCGCCGAGCCAGCAATTGTACAAATTGATGGGCTGGAGGCCTCTCTTTTTCAGGCCGCGGATGGTCTGAAGCATTTCATGTACGACCATCCGCTGGTCTGTTGGAAGCTTGCCGACTTGAAGTCGGCGCGGCTCGGGCCGGTCGGCGGAGTATCTTGGGATCGCCACCTCGCCGTCTAGAGTCTCCTCGGTGACATAGAACCAAGAATTGTTCCATTGGCTCGCCGCCTTGGCGGGTAGCATCAGATCGAAGAAGGAAGCCTTCGATTTCAGTTGAAAGGTCAGGCCGCCCGCGGCGAGCAATTGGCCGCCCGCTTCCTCGCGACTGATCCGCCCATGGAATAGATCTTGCCATAGGGGGAAGTAGGGCCTGCAGCCCAGATAGCACTCTAGGAGCCGTTACATCGCGGTGATTACGCCAAAATTTACCGTTGGATTATCCCAACGGCTAGTTTGACCGCGTTTAACGTTCCAACTTCAGCCACTGCTCACCAATTCGATCACTACGACAAGGATCGAGTATTTCGCCGACCGACTCGCCAAAGCTGCGATCGTAATGACTCGCTTTCTCCTTTAATCAGGAGCCCGCCGATGATTCGACCGGATGTCCGCTGAAGTCAGATATCTCGATCGCCAAGAACCACCGCGCCCAATCAACGACGGCCTCGGGACATCGACGGGATATGCCTACCGGGTATACCCAGCAGACGCTTCGATCGCCCAGAATCGCGAGTGGGCTCAGAAGATGCTGGATCGGATCAAGGCCCGGTGGATCCAAGCGATCGAAGTCAAGGCCCAAAGTAGTAGATAGGCTCAATGGATTAGGTTAAACAGGTACCAAGCCTTAACTGATTCAGTTGATATATGTACACCCTAGGGAGGTGAGCCTATATAAACCTCCCTCATGCGTGTAGAGAGACGCTCCATCATACACCTGCGACTTCGCCGCCTAGCTGCCGAGCTCACCATTGTACCACCATCATAATACAATCTAGCAGAGTAGGTCTTATCTGGGGCCTAACCTGGGTAAAACCTTGTGTCTCCGCCTCATCTCGCACCGCAGATGGCTGGCCGCCTTGCCCTTGTTCTACTACTCACGATTGCAGATTCGCCGTGACCATTCCTACGATGTAACAACCGCTATATAAGAGCAAAGGCAGGCGATTGCAGAACCAATTCTTCGTTATTTCCTCGATTGCGCTTCTTCGTTTCCTCCTCCGTCGCGATCCAAATAACCGAAATCCTCCGACCTCCTCAAACCTTCTCACAAATGGCCCTCCACCGAACCATGGGGCAGGTCCAAGTGTACCAGGCGCCTCAAGCGCCCTTCGAGGAAGCTCGATCCTACGCTACCGGTAGGTGGCGATCCCCGCTGGTCGGAGAGGTGACTCGACCCGCGAGGGAGAGTTAATCTGCTTCACCAGCCACCTAGAACGGGGCTGATTCCTACATCCTTTTTCTTCCGCCGCTTCTTCTTTCACGGATCCAACCGTCGACCTGGGTCCACAAAGATCGAAAGCAGCTCACCACTTCGTATGCTCTCACGAGTGCTACCTGTGCTGCCGGCCCTACTTCCCTCTATTGCAAGATCTGTTCCATGGACGGATCAGTCGCGAGGAAGTGGGCGGCCCAATGCTTGTCGCGGGCGGCCTAACGTTTTAGCTGAAGTCGAAGGCCTCGTTCTTCGACTTGATGCTGCCCGCCAAGGCGGCGAGCGAGTGGAAGAAGTCTTGGTTCTATGTTACCGAGGCGACTCCGGAGGGCGAGGCGGCGATTCCACGATACTCCGCCGACCGGCCCGAACCGTGCCGTCTTCAAGTCGGCAAGCTTCCTACCGACCAGCGGATGGTCGTGGACGAAATGCTTCAAACCATCCGCGGTCTGAAGAAGAAGGGTCTCCAGACCATTAACTTATACAACTACTGGCTCGGGCGGCGGCTCGTTCCTCTGGCCCAGCGTGATCACTACATGTAACAATACACGGGCTGGGAGGACTCGACGAAATCTTGTCTCACCGAGTGGAAGCTCGAGGATTACATTCCAGCGCTGAAGAAGATCACCCCGGCGGTGTACCTGGACGCAAAGGCCGGGGTCGCCCCCTACACCGCGAAGCATCCAGCCCCAACGGTAAGTCACTTTACATCATTCACAGTCGCAGTTTATGCAGTGGCGGTCATTCTAATTTCATCTTGTGCTCATTGCAGCTATTCTAAGTGGTGGAAGGATGGCTCTCGCCTTCAGACGACGAGAACTCGAGCTCGTCCGTCCGGGACATGGGCGAGTCGTCTCCTGCCAAGGGCGACATCGAGAGTGACGAGAGCGACGACGACGACGAGTCCGAGGAGGAGGTCGCCCCGCTGGTTCGCAAAACCCGCGGGCAACGTCAGCGCGAGCTCGAGGCGAGCCAAATCCTCGAGCGTCATGATGATGACGATGACGAACTTCCGGAGACCACCTCGCGTCGCCAGGCCACTCCGTCGAAGAAGAAGAAGAAGGAGAAGGAGGTGAAGGCCCCTCCGAAGAAGAAAACGAAGCCGGCGAGGCTGGCATCCCCGCCTCACTCGGCGAGCAGCTCCGACGCCACCAGCCTGGCCAAGGGCGAAGCGCCGCCGATGGCAGCCGCGCTGGACACAGCCACCGTCCTGAGCGAGGTGCCTCTGGCCTCGATGCCTCCGCCATTCGCCCCAGTCTTTGGGCTAGGGGCCGCTCCGGTCGCGGCGGCTTCACCTCACAGGAAAGCTCCTGCTGAAAATGTCTCGGAGGCTCCCGTTGCGGCCTCGACGACGAAGAAACCATCTGTGTCTTGGGCACGCGATGTCTTGGAGATGGGCCTCAGTCGCCGACTGGGCCCCGAACTAGAGAAGCCGGCCGGCATCCGCACGGGGCTACGCTTCATTTCAGTCGCCAAGTGAGTTTTGCTCACCTACTTTTGTCTTTCATTGTATTCGGATTATTTTGCTCATGCGATCAACTTGTAGGACCGGAGCTAAGAAGATAGGACATACGACCGTGGCCAAGGAGCCACCCGTCGTCAGCGAGGAGGATCCCTCCCGGAAGAGGAAGGCGGACGAGGTCGTCGTCCCCGCGGATAGCGCCAAGAAGGCCAATGGCGACGAAGTCGTCATGGTGTCTGACGACACGGCGATAGCGCCGAGTGAACCCGTGGCGGAGGCGGCTTTGCCGACCAAGGAGGGTGCTCCTTCGCCTGGGGCGGCCGAGCCGGCCTCCTTGGGTGCCGGTGCCTCCATCGCAACGTTCCCGCGCTTCATGGCCAAAGCGGCTATAGCGAGTGGTACCTCGCCCTCGAGCCGCACGCCTGGGGTCGCCGATACAGAGGTCGAGCAGCGTCGCGGGCACGCCAGCCCTTCTCGCGTCCGTGGATGCGATACAACTTCACGGCATGCTTGGCGCAGCCATCCAGGTATGTCCAGTCCCCGAGGATCAGGCCGGTGTATTGCAGCGGTCTGATTCTTTTAGCGTCTTGTTTTATTTTTCGCGTCCAGTCCCCGAGTGCGCACTTGCTGAATTGCAGCGGGTGGGCACTTAGGATTTTTGATTGCCAGACCCCGAGTGCGCACTCGCTGAATTTCAGCGGGTGGGCACTTTAGGGTTTTTGATTGCCAGTCCTCGAGTGCGCACTCGCTGAATTTCAGCGGGTGGGCACTTTAGGGTTTGTTGATTGCCAGTCCCCGAGTGCGCACTCGCTGAATTTCAGCGGGTGGGAACTTTAGGGTTTTTTGATTAACAGTCCCCGAATGCGCACTCGCTGAATTTCGGCGGGTGGGCACTTTGAATTCCGCTGTTGTTAACTCTTCCGGGTTTGTGTGCAGGGCTTGCAGCATGAGTCAGCTGACCGGCTTGCCGCGAAGCGTCGCGCGGAAAAGGAGCTGGCCATCATCCAAGAGGCGAACAAGGAGCTCCAGGCGATCGCTGCGAAGGCACAAGAGGACCGCCAGGGGCTTGTCCCAGCGAATGAGTTGGCGGCAGCTCAATCGGCGTTGGGCTCGGCAGAGAAGCGGATCGCCGACCTCGAACGCGAACTGAAGGAAGCGGCGGAGAAGCGAAGTTCGCAGATGGTGAGCCAAGGTCATTGGTTACAGCCGCCGCAGAGGAACGTAAAGTTTCTGATGCCCTTGTTGCTGGGCTTCAGGATGACTATAATTCTCTTCAGAGCTTCATCACGGATCTCTCCCGTCCCTTGATTGGTAAGTGTGCCTGCTCCTGCCTGTTGCATATGCATTGTGTATTGTTTGATGTACTCACTGTCATCTTCTGTCTGCAGGTTGGATCCTTGATAGCGCGGAAGAGGCGAGCTCATTCGACGCACGACATTGTGTAGCCACACTGGTCGACTCGGCGACGTTGTCAGCGATGTGCGTACGGGCATACCTTCAGGAGATGTCGCCCACGGAAGTAATTCCCAGCGACCTCGTCGAGGTGTGGCGGTACTTGGAGACGGCACCATCGGTCGTCGAGTTCATGACGCGATCGGCATTCCGACGCGGAGCGGCGACGACGCTTAGCCTTGGGCTTGCTCACTTCCCGGAGGACTTCGACCTAGACGACGTGACGAGTGGCTAACCGTCGTCGACTGGCGCGGTCGAGATCTCCGAGGTTCTCAAGTTGACGGACCGCGCCGTGGTGTACTCCGAGCGCGTCTGGGCGATGGGCGACCTCCTTCCTTACCAGGAGACGGTCGTCGTGCCCAAAGACCCCGAGCCGCAGCACCGGGACTTGAAGATTGAGCAACCCTTCCGTGCGGCAATGGCGGGTGAGCTGACGACGTATCCGTCGAACCCGTACACTCCATTCATCCTCAATCGCAAGGGTGCTGGCGAGTCGTCGTCGAAGCCTGCGGAGTAAACTAATTTGCCCTAGGGCGTTAGTAGCAGTTCTGCCGTTGGGCATAGTATGTATTTTGTGACGATTGCGACATGGGATTAATGAGATATCGTGTTTTTGTGCGATTTGTCATGTGTTTTTTGATTGAAGGTTGAACGAGTCCCCGAGCGCGTCTGCCCTTTTTGTGGGGTTTACCTCGTTTGTTATGTGTTTGAGGTTTTGGATGTTTTGTTATTGAGGTCGATTCGCCCCAGCTCGGAGAGCCAGTCGCAAGGCGACTCCCATGAGTGCTCTGTACTTCACCGTTTTCCCTTGCGTGAACGAGGTCGGGTGGCCGAGTCCCCGAGCGTGGTACTTGGTTGTTCTAGGCGCGACTCAAGGGTGGGTGAGGACTTGGCGCGTTGGTTTGAGCGCATCACTCCTACCTGACCATGGTCACCGTGATGGCAGTCTCGCGATGCTCTCATACTTGGCGTTTTCCCTAGCCGCTCACGCTAAACTGGCCGTCAGTCCCCGAGCGTGGTACTTGGCCGTTCGAGTCGCTATGTCGAGGATGCAGAGGATCATGGTCACTGTAAGAAGCGACGGCAGTTGTCTTGGCTCGTTGAGCCAGTCGAGCTAGGCGACTCCAATGGGGCTCCGGGTAGGCGTTTTTTGTGGACGTTACAAGACCTGGGGTACCCCAGTCCCCTTGTAGCGCACTACTTGGCCAAGCCGATTGCTGTACCAGAGGTTGACTTCTGCAATTAGCTTGACGCTGTTATTACGAGTGCGAGTGGCACAAGACACGGAGAGTAGGCGCAATTTGCAGTAACCAACATTTTTATTTCATAGCGACTGGAAGATACATATGTGGAGTTCTAGGAGTAGAACTTCCATAGGAGGTTTACATTCCATGGTCGCTTGACGTCGAGTTTGTTGTCCCCGCGGACGTCGATGAGGTAATAGGCGTCGTTGCCGAGTACTCGCCCTATGGCGAATGGTCCCCCCCCCATGGGGGGATAGCTTGTGCATGCCCTTCTTATCCTGGATGAGGCGCAACACCAGGTCGCCTTCTTGGAAGGTGCGAGTTTTCACCCACGTGGTAGCGGTAGCGCAGAGTCCTTGTTGTTAGATGGCGGTGCGTGAGCGAGCTAGTTCGGCGGCTTGCCGAGTTGGTCGACTCCATCCTGTCGTGGCGAAGTTCGCTCGTAGCCTCCGTAGTGGACGGCCCTTGGCGAAGTCGTGTTTCGAGGTCGGTGGGCATGACTGCCTCGGCACCGTACACCATGAAGAAGGTGGTGAACCCTGTCGACCTGTTCACTGAGGTGTGGATGCCCCAGATAACGGAGGGTAGCTCCTCGACCCATCACCCGGCGGTGCACTCAAGTGGTACTTGGAGCCGCGGCTTCAGGCCGTGGAGGATGCTCGCTGGTCTGCTCGCTGGCCGTTGGACTTCGGGTGGGCGACTGACGCCAGGTTAAGCCGGATGTGGTGTTCCTCACAGAACTCGGCCATGGCTCCTTTGGCAAAGTTGGTGCCATTGTCCGTGATGATGCTGTTTGGGAACCCGTAGCGATATATGAGCTCGCGTAAGAACTTGGTGGTGGTCTTCCCGTCGCATTTCCGGACTGGCTTGGCCTCCACCCACTTTGTGAATTTGTCGACCGTGACCAGAAGGTGGGTGTAGCAGGAGGGGGCCTTTTTGAAGGGGCCTACCATATCCATACCCCACACGGCGAATGGCCAGGTGATGGGGATTGTCTTGAGCGCTGAGCTCAGCATGTGTGTCTGGTTGGCGATTTCCGCACTCGGCGCACTGCTGGACGATGTCGATGGCATCGGCGCAGCGGGCCAAGAGAAGCCGTGTCGCATAGCCTTGGCGACCAAAGTGAGGGCGCCGGCGTGGTGGCCGCAGTCGCCGGAGTGGATGTCATGGAGGATCTTGCGTCCCTCGGCGGGTTGGACGCAGCGTTTGAACACGCCGGTCACGCTGTGCTTGTGGAGCTCGTCGTCGATGATGGTGAAGGATTTGCATCGGCGTGCAATCATCCGGGCGTCCGTCTCGTCTGCCGGTAAGGTGCCAGCCTCCAGGTAGGCGATGTAGGGCCTGGTCCAGTCGTCTGGCTCGGCGACGAGTGCGACCATGGCCGCCTCTGGCTGCAGCTGACTGGATGTCGATCTCCTTGGGGGTGAGACTAACGGCTTGGTGATCGTGGTCGAGGAAGACGCCGGGTGGCGCGAGTTGAGCCGACCCGCGAGAGTGCGTCGGCCTCCTCGTTCTTCCGCTTGTCGATCCACTCGATGGAGTAGCCTGCGAAGTGTCCCCCTAGCTTGTCTACTGCTTGGCGGTATGCCGCCATTGTGGGGGAGACGGCATCGCAAGTGCCGGCGACTTGCCCCGCGACGAGGTCGGAGTCTCCGTAGCAGCATAGGCGGTGGACATTCATCTCCTTGGCGGCTCGCATGCCGTGGAGTAGTGCCTCGTACTCGGCCATGTTGTTGGTGCAGGGGGTGAAGTCGAGGCAGAGGACGTAGCGGAGTTTGTTGCCCGTTGGTGAAGCCGACGATCCCTGCCCCGCGCCGCTTCACGCTTCTGGAGCTGTCGGGCGCGTGCTCCAGTAGTGGAGGTATGGCAGCTTTTCTGGCTGCTGGGCCTCTTCCTAGTCGGAGATGAAGTCCGCTAGAGCCTGCGACTTGATCGCTTTTAGTGGCTCGTACTTGATGTTATGGACGCCGATTTCGACGTCCCACTTAGCGACTCGCCTAGTCGCCTTACGGTTGCGGATGATGTCCTGCAACGGTGCTGAGGAGACGACCGTGATCGGCTGCTCCTGGAAGTAGTGCGGCAGGCGCCGCTGTGCTCAGAAGACCGCATATACCAGTTTCTGGTACTACGGGTATCGCTGGCGCGACTCGGTGAGGACCTCGCTGATGTAGTACACCGGTCGCTGTACCGGGCGCTCCTTTCCTTCCTCCGGTCGCTCGACGAACATGACGGCGCTGACGACACGCTCGGAGGCCGCGACGTAGACCAGCATTGGTTCTTTGTCGACGGGGACGGCGAGTAACGGTGCTGCGAGTAGCACCTTCTTGAGGTCGCGGAGTGCGTCGTCCGCCTCCTTGTCCCACTGGAAGGTGGGGTTTTTGCGCATCAGGCGGTATAGGGGCATCGCCTTTTCACCTAGGCGGGGGATGAAGCGACTGAGAGCCGCTACTCGCCCGGCAAGCTTCTGGACGTCGCGCAGGCACTCGGGTTTGCCGAGTCGACTAATCGTGTCGATCTTCGTGGGGTTCGCCTCGATCCCGCGCTTGGAGACGATGTACCCCAAAGAGGTTGCCCGCTGGTACAATCAAGGTGCATTTGCTCGCTGAGTTTTATCTTGTATTTTCGCAGGTTGGAGAATGTTTTCGCCAGGTCGGCGAGGAGATCGCCCTGGCAAGCGGATTTCACAACCACGTCGTCGATGTAGGCGTGGATGTTGTGGCCAATTTGGCTCGCGAGGCACTCTTGCATGCACCGCTGGTAGGTCGCCCCGGCGTTCTTGAGGCCGAAGGTCATGGTGGTGTAGCAGGTTCAATGGCGTGATGAACGCCGTTTTCCTCGCCCTCAACAGCCATTTTGATCTGGTTGTACCCAGTAGGCGCCGAGGAACACAGCGACCGAGCCGGCGGTGGAGTCGATTATTTGGTCGATCCGCGGGAGGACGAACTGCTCCTTCGGGCAGGCGCTGTTCATTTTTGTGTAGTCGGTACACATCCTCCAGGTCCCGTTCATCTTCTCGACCAGGACTGGGTTTGCCAGCCACTTGGAGTACTTGATTAGCCGGATGAAGCCTGCAGCGAGTAGACGCTGCACTTCCTCGGCGATAGCTCGGCGGTGCTCTTCATTGAAGGGCCGCAGCGACTGCTTGACAGGTCGCACTTTGGGGTCGGCATTTAGTTTGTGCTCAGCGAGCTCCCTAGGGACACCAGGCATGTCAGAGGGCTTCCATGCGAAGATGTCCCTGTTCTCACGGAGGAACTCGATGAGCACGCCTTTTCCTAGGCTGGGCTCATCCCTGTTCCGATCGTCACCGTCTGGCTGGAGTCACCTGGGGCCAGCTCGACGGTGCGGGTGTGCGTCATTGCCTCGAAGGATGAGGTGTTTGCGCCCTCCGAGTTGGGCTTCTTGAATATTGTGGGGTCGTCATTGTTCACCCCGCTGCATTTGGCGAGCTCGCTCGGCGGATGGTTGGCCTCGCCGCGATGACGGCGCCGACGAAGTTCGCCTTTGGCTCGCACTCGGCGGCCATGTCGGGTCGCCGCTGATGGTGATGACGCCGCACCCGAGCTTCATCGCCAGACGCGAGAGTGGGCGCTGCCATGAACTTGGCGAACGCCTAGCGCCCCAGTACGCAGTGGTAGGGGCTATCGAAGGGTACCAGCTCGAAGACGATCCGCTCGGTGTGGAAGTTTGCTGGTGTGCCGAAGGTGACTGGCAGCGTGACCTTGCCGATCGGGTACGCCTTCCGACCGGGACGGCGCCGCGGAACGTGGTGTGGGTCGCCTCGATAATCGATCGGGAGCCGCAACCGCTCAAGGTGTCCAGGTACATGATGTTGATGGAGCCGCCGCCCATCAATGTCTTGGGAGCTAGTAGTCGCCACCTTTGGCTTGACCACCGTGGCGACTCGCCTGGGTACTGGCGCGCGCGAGTGGTCCCGGCGGCTCCAGTGATGGCTGTTCACCAGTTGAGGAACCGGGCAACGCCCACCTGGCCACCGCGCTGACGGCGACGGCGCTGGTGATGACCTTCTTCGCGCTTCGTGTTGAAACCTGTGAAGGTATGGAGCGAGCCGCCACGCTGTCAATGTTCGCCGCTTACGGGTTGTTGTCGGGTCCTCCCGTGCTCGCTGTGCCTTCTCAATCTCCCCGAGGGTGCGGCAATGGCGGTCATGTGCGCTATGGGTTTCTTCCCTGCTATGAAATGCACAAGGTTGGTTAAGGAGGGCCGTGGGGTCGAACCTTGGCTTGTCTCTGTAGATGCTGCCAAGGCGTTATCCTCCGTCCGCGCGAAGCTCTTGGCTCGCGCAGTATGCCCGGGCGTTGGCGACGGTCGACTACGCCTGGCCATCGCGGCGCTGCGCAAGAGGCGAAAAGTGTTGCAGAAGCGTAGGTCGGACCGCCGTCTGTTGTCGCTGCCGCGGCGTATTGGCCTCCCGACTCGCCGCCGGTTTCCTGGTTTGGATCTTCCTCCGCTGCATCGTTTGGCAATCTCGAGGAGGTCCGGATGTTGTCGAGTGTGCGAGAATGTCGCTGAGCTTGGCGACCAAGGGCTCAGAGCGGCAGGAGGTCTTGAAGCAATGGATCGCGGTGTCCGGTGGATGCCGACCGCTGTACCATATTACTTGGCACCGCTGGACCCAGCCAGGTCGACTGCTGGGTCCCCGGACGACGCCCAGGTCCTCGATGGTGGTAGCGCGGTGTAGGAGCACTAGAAGTGCCTCGACGAAGGTGTCACAGATCTCCTCCTGTGAGTCGATGCTATCCTCGGGAGGGTGTTGATCCATCGCCGCACGCCCCTCCATCATCAAGGGAGGTAACGGCGGCTAGCAGGTCGGTGTGGCCTGCGATCCCTATCGCCATGAGGTATGTATCGAGCCACACGGAGGGGTCATAAGGGTCGATTTTCTATCTCCTTCAGCGCTTGAAGTTCGCTGGTACTTCGCCCGGATCATCGGTCCGAAGCATCTAGGACCGAGTCGACTTAGAGACCCCATCGGCTCGCCGTAGGGTGTGTCGCAGGTCGTCGGGCTGGCATGCGCGCCAGCTTTGGTTGTAGATGATGTGGGTGCGGGCGTCGATGGTCGACTGCTGGCGGCGACGGTTGGTCGCTGGCCCGGGGTTGTTAGGAGAGGCTGCTCAAGGGCCGGTGTTGGAGCTGTAGTGGATCCGTGGCGTGCGTTGAGGGTGTTTGTTGCCAGTGGGCGGCCGCTGAGGCCATTGCTTCCCTCAAGAACACGAGTACACTCGACCCCGCGAGTCGGCGCTGCGTTTTGCCGATGGCCTTCGCGAGCAGAGCCTCGACATATTGGATCTGTAGGGCACCGTCGCCGGTGGCCGTGATGTTGTCAGCCGCTGCTCGGACTGCCACGAGGTTGTCCATCGGGGTGGAGAACAGTGGGAGTCCGTTCGTGTCTCGCTCCCGTGAGGAGACTATTATCCGCGGCTGATCCCTGGGGGTGTGAGGTTGGGTGGAGGTAGGGCGCCCATCGCCGTCGACCCTGGAGGCGCGTTCTCGCAGATCGCGCGCTCGGCCGTGCAGGACGGGTCGTTCTCGTCGTCGAAGTTCAGGGCGCGCCCCTGAACGGTAGGGTTCAGGCGCGTCCTGATTCGCTGCGCGTGGTAACGCGACAGCTTCTGCGCTGTCACCTGCTCGAGGCGAAATTTTTCGCGCCGCCTGCTGCGAATCGCCTCCGCCAGCCAGCGGAGTTCCTCGACCTCCGTTGCCGTGGCGTTGGGAGGGATCTGGGTGGAGAATGGATCCTCAGGCGTATTGTTTCAAGTAGCCATATAGTTTGCGCGGCGACCGTCCCGCCGCGAGATCAGCGAAGTTTTCGACCGAGTCAAGTCGAAGATCCCAAGGATGGAGGGATCTCAAGTCTCCCACGCTGGAGACCTGGTGATGGAGCCTCGCGGCGGTTGCGGTGATGGATCCGGCGAGTGATGCCGGGGTCGCCGAATCGGCGTTGTCATTGAGGGCCGCGTCTTCCGAGGCCGCTGAGTTTTCGGCCACGTTACTGTGGGCGGAGTTGTACTCGGAGGCGAGGCGATGGATCGTGCGGACCTGGCTCTCGGAGAGCCGATCGCGTGGCGGCGACTCGCGGATGCAAGCCGAGTCCTCCGAGACGATGATGTTGGTGAGGCCGATGAAGAGGCTGATCGTGCCTACTGGCAAGATCATGCTGTGCGTGACGGGTCGCGCCGCCGGGACGTAGCTGCTCGTCAAGATCTGGAGCATCTCGCCGATCGCTATCATGCGTCCGGTGGCGACCGACTCGTTGATGGGCAGATTGGATCTCGCCGCTGAACACCGGCCAGACCGTCCAGGCCCCACGGTGGGCACCACTGTCGTGGGAATGGTCACGGCAGATGCTGCAATCGGCAGCGAGTAGTAGAACGAGGGGCAAGGGCGGCCAGCCATATGCGGTGCGATATGAGGGCGGAGACTCAAGGTTTTACCCCGGTTCGGCCCCCCGGAGGGTAAAGACCTACTCCTGCTAGATTGTATTATGATGGTGGTACAATGGGCGAGCTCGGCGGCTAGGCGGCGAGTCGCTTGGGTGTATGATGGAACGTGTCTCTACACGCCCTGTAGGGAGGTTTATACAGACTTACCTCCCCTAGGGTTTACATATCTCAACCAAATCAGTTAAGGCTTCGGTACTTGTTTAACCTAATACGACTTGGCCTACCTACTCGCCTGGGCCTTTAGCTTCCAGTTGCTTGGATCCACGCCGGGCCTTGATCCATTCGCCGTCTTGCAGGCCCACTCGCCAGTTCCTGGGCCAGTCGGAAACGTCCTGCTGGGTATACCCCGGTAGGCATATCCCCATCAGCGCAAGAACCAAGGTCACACAAAAAGCTGAAGCACATCAAGCTACGTTTTCACGCTATTCGAGAGCATGTCCAAGATGGGGACATAAAGATTTGCAAAGTACACACAGATCTGAATGTGGCGGATCCGCTGACTAAACCTCTCCCGAGGGCAAAACATGACCAACACCAAACTGCCATGGGTGTTCGGTATATTACCATGTAATCTAGATTAGATGACTCTAGTGCAAGTGGGAGACTATTGGAGATATGCCCTAGAGGCAATAATAAATGTAGTTATTATTATATCTTTGTGTTTATGATAAATTTTTACATTCATGCTATAATAGTATTAACATGGAAACATTAATACTTGTGTGATTTGTAAACTAAAATAGAGTCCCTAGTAAAGCCTCTTTATAATACTAGCTTGTTGGTTAATAAATGATTGTGGTTTCCCTATCATGAACATTGAGATGTTATTAACAACAAGATCATATCGTTAGGAGAATGATATGGTGGACATACTCCTATAGATAAGTGTAGCATAAAGATCAAGTCATTTTAATAGTTCAATTGCTATATGCTTTATGATACATAGTAACCTAATTCCTTCGACCATGAGATCATTAATATCACCTTCACCGGAAGAATGCTTTGATGACATCTAACACCACACCGTAACTAGGTGGCTATAAAGGTGGCATTGAGTGTTCGGAAATTATTCGTTGAGACACATGGATCAAGAGTGGGATTTGTCCATCCATATGATGGATAGATATACTCTGGGCCCTCTCGGTGGAATTTCATCCAATTAGCTTGCAAGCATGTGACTGGCTCACAAGGGATCACATATCACGGGAACGATAAAAGAGTACTTATCAGTAACGAGGTTGAACTAGGTATGCAGAGATACCGACGATCATAACCTCGGATAAGTAAACTATCGTGAGACAAAGGGAAATTGGTATCATATGTAAGTGGTTCATTCAATCGCAAAGTAATCGTAGAAATATGTGGGAGCCATATGAATTTCCAGATTCCTCTATTGGTTATTGTTCGGAGAAGTGTCTCGATCATGTCCGCATAATTCACGAACCGTAGGGAGACACACTTAAGGACTCGACGTTGTTTGAGTAGTTATGGAATGATGAGTAAGAGACCGAATGTTGTTCGGAGTCTCAGATGGGATCCGGGATATCACGAGGAGATCCGTAATGGTTAGGAGAATAAGATTCATATAAGGAAAGTCCTGTTTCGGAGTTGGAGAATGGTTCTGGTGTTTTCATCGTGAATGTTCTAGAAGTTCCCGGAATGTCCGACCAGAGGGGAACAGTACATGAATGTGTCATACCAAGTTGGAATGATTGCATCATGTACTAGGTGTCATCGCTGAACAAAATAAAGGCTTTAATCAAATCCTAGTTTGAAAAGTCAAACGCCAATTTGAAAAGTCAAACGACTATTTTGGGAAGTGGAGGGGAAGGTGGAAACCGAGTTGGGGAGGAGTTCCTCCCCTCCACCGCCGGCCCATTTGGGAAACCGAGTTGGGGAGGGACTCTCCTCCCCTAGCGCGCCCCCTCCACCTATATAAGGAGGGGCAGGGCTGCCCCTCCTAGCACCCAACACCTCCACCCGCAAACCCTAGCCCTAAGCCGCCGGCCCTCTTGCAGCCGCCGCCGCCCTAGGGCAAGCCGCCGCCGCCTAGCTAACCCTATCCGCTGGCCAAGCCTCCTCCTCGGCATGTCTAAACCCTAGATCGTCGAGGGTCTCTCGCATAGTCCACCATACTCGCTCCTGCTTAAGGAGAAGCCCTGCGAGATCTCCCCTCTACTTCCGGTACCACGCCACAGTACCGGAATCACGAGGAGAGTGCTACATCTTCCGCTGCCGCTGGAACAAGGGAGAGGAAGGTCTTCGCCGAAAATTTAACGGTGACCGATCATGAAGCGCCGCTGTAACACAACGCCGGAAGGATCGTCTACTCGATCTTGAGATCGGGAAGAGTACGACTACATCACCCACGAGAATCCGCTCTCACTAAACACTTTGGAATCTTCGAGGGTGAGTTATTCCATCGACTCGTTGCTACTATCTAGTAGATAGATCTTGGCTTGTTTGTTTGTATGCGATAGAAAATTTTTGTTTTCCATGCTACGAAACCCTACAGTAAGTCCATGGAGTTATGTATATTGTGTTAGAGAAACGCCTGGGCCGCTAGCCTAAGCCATGCCTAATCATGGTGGAAACTTGCAGCATCACCATAGTGAGCAATCTATGACACATTATTCTTATAAAAAAAGATATATGAGATTCAGAAAAGAGTTGAGAAAAGAGGACAGAGAGTAAAAAGCACCATATTCCCATGTTAAATAAGACGATTGCTGACATGCTCATTGTCTACTTGCCTTGTCATTGTGATATGGGAAAGCTTCTGTGGCATGTGCAAGGGGTACCCCGTTGGCGGTTCTCTATGATACACATGTACTTACAATGACAAGAACTTGCAAGTAACTAAAGTTGAGTAGCATGAGGAGCGGATCTCGTACTCAACGGACATGAGATCCCAAGCTTATGGTCAGTCTAGCATATAACTAATAGTTGACCTCACTTTAACCTTAATCATCTAAAGATGCTTATGATAGGCGCAATGAGAGCTCAAAGCTAATGAGTACCTTACTTTCAGCATTTGGAAGCCTTTCAAACCTTTCAAAACATTTTCACTTCCTTGTTGAGTCACCACTTACTCTATGAGCACCTTCTTGAGAGCATAGTTGTCATTCTTAGTGTAATGTGCATGTCTCAAAATTTGGTTAATTATGTCATAACTTTGATGCTTGTATCTCTGATATCTTTATTTCTAGTCTTCATTTGAACTTCATAGGTGCCTTGGCATTCATGTTTTTCTCCACCATCAAAGGAAACCGAGATACCACTCTATCATACCTTCTTATGAGCATTGCAATGTTGTTTATGTTTATGTTTCATGCTACTTATTATTATTGAGTTGGAATCTCTTCATAGCTTGCAATGACTATTAAGTAGACTTAGTTGCATACTCCTTATTATGAATTGTCTAAGTATCTACTCCTGTGCTGAGAATATTTACATCATATGAAGCAAATGTGTTCGTGAAAGTTCTTTTATTGCACTCAGTTTTCAAACTGAATTGCTTAAGGACAAGCAATAAGCTAAGCTTGGGGGAGTTGATACGTCCAAAACGTATCTAGTTTCTTGAACACTTTTGCTACTGTTTCTCCTCTAAACTTCTGTGATTTGGATACAACTAACACAGACTAATGCTATTTTCAATAGAATTACCTTGGTGTCTAGTTTTTGTGCAGAAAATCAACTATCAAGAAAAATCCGGGAAAATATGCCAAAAATCCTATTTCATCAGAAGACTCATGGAGCCAGAATACGATACGGAGTGGGGCTCTGGGGGCTCACACCCCTGGCTGCGCGGGCCAGGCCTAGTCGCGCCATGAGGGTGTGTGGCCGCCATAGGAACCCCCTCGGCCTCCCTCTTCGCCTATAAGTTGCCTTCTGACCTAAAAACTCAGGGGGTTTGACGTTTTCTAGAAAGAGTTCCGTTGCGCCGCCACCACCAGAAACCGCGATTTGGAACCAGAAACACCGTTCTAGCACCCTGCCAGGACGAGGAATTTGGAGGGGATCATCGCCATCATCATCACCGACGGCTCTCTATCAACTATGCATGTTTCCCCCATCGATGGGTGAGTAATCTCCCGCTGTAGGCTATGGGGATGGTAGGGATTGGATGAGTTCTATCATGTAATCGAATAAGATTGTTAGGGCATGGTGCCTAGTATCTCTATTAGTGCTATTTGACTTTGTTGCAACTTGTTGTGCTTAATGCTTGTCACTAGAGCCCGAGCTCCATGATCTCAGATCTGAACATGTTATTAATTCATGATGATAGTATTGTTTGTGGTATTATCTGCAAGTTGTGTACACATATTATTGTCCGGCACCAAAGGCCCCAAAGTGACAGAATTTGGGACAACCTGAGGGGATGGATGTGATATGAGGATCATGTGTGTTCCGAGAGTGCTAATGCTTTGCTCTGGTGCTCTATTAAAAGGAGTGCCTTATTTGCCAGTAGATTCCCCTCAGGCCCCGCTGCAACGGGCTGACAGGACAAAATATGTTGTGCAAGTTCTCATTGCGAGCATGTATGACTATATATGGGACACATGCATAGGATTGTTTAGTACTTAGATGCTTTATCTTATTTATCTACAAATGCCCTAGATCTTGAAGTTACATGTTTATACTTGTCCGTGCAATGCCTGTCCATCCATAACTATGCCTACTGCGCTCATATCCTACTGTTTGCTGCTATAGTTACTATTGCTTTTGTCCTACTGCCGCTGTTACTTTGCTTTTACTATTACAAAACTATTGCTACTGATAAAATACTATGTGCAAGAACTATTTCCAGGTGCAGCTGAATTAACAACTCAGTTGTTAAGGTTTATAAGTATTCTTTGGCTCCCATTGTCGAATCAATAAATTGGGTAATACTACCCTCGAAGACTATTGCGATCCCCTATACTTGTGGGTCATCACGCCATGAGCGCTACTTAAAGGTACCAGGAAGGAAAAACGCCGGCTCGCAACGTGGAAGTAACCCACAGCCCCACCAGCGGCCAGATAGACTGCGCCGGCGCGCGTGGCACAAAGGATCCTGGGCGTGGGAGACGAGGCGATCGACGACGGTATCCGAGGCAGGGCATGACGTGACCCCTCGTTGCACGTCTTCACAGTCATCATTACACTGTGGCTGACGTCAGGGATGACGCAGCCGAGCAGCTCAACCGCGAAAAACTCAACCGTGAAAAATTCAAACAAGCTTTCGGAGCCCGCGCACATTTCTCCTAAGGGTGGAATCTACGTGTGCTCGGGGGATTGTGTCGGGGGGATCACCCCCGGATAGGGTAACCGGACAGGATCCAGGGGCAATATAACTACCAGCCGGCTGGCCCATCCAGATGTAAAAACTCCAAACAAGATAAAAAAGAATGCCAGATGAGAGAAAGCCAGCAGACCAGTCAGCCGGATAAAGATCACTGAAGAAGACGTCTATCCGGCTGGCCCAAGCCAAAAGCAAGCCGCCAGAACCATCATTCAGATAGAGCAACAAAGGCCAGATGTCCAACCGGATGGTACCAATCACCCTCCCTAGATAGAACGGCCAGTTAGGATGGCCTAGCCGGACCTTCAAGGCAAACGAATGATGTAGGGAGCAGTACCCCGCAACCTTGGTAGACAGAAGGACATACGTAGCGGCACCGATTCCAGAGGAGACGACCCGTACCCGTGTCGAGCGGGAACATGAGCCACCGCCCGTGTCGTCCGGAGTGGCCTCCACTATTTTCGTGCCGGCCGAAGGCGTCCATCACTGTTTCCGTGCCGTCCGGGGGGCGCGTCACAATACCAGACGTTAGGGACGCATAATACTGTGTTGTAATAGTCGGCCGGTCTGCCTGTGGGACCCTCCAGTTGGCTGTGTCTTTGCCCATGCCACCTCGGCCTATATAAGGGGCGATAGGGGCATCAGAAAGGGGTTGGTCACTCCTTCTAGCGAGAGACAGATACAACTCAAGGAGCCATTGTATTCCTTTGTGTGTCCATCCAGATAGTCAGATCGGCAGGAGTAGGGGTGTTACCTCACCATGAGTACCCCGAACCTAGGTACTTCCTATGTCCTAGACGCATGCTTGTGCCCAACCCCGCCTGCGGACGCCGTCGCTCGCTTCCCTGCTCACTCCCACACCACGAACTAGCCTACTCAGGCACTGCCATTTACATAACAACGAGAGACGGGCATATCAGCGGGCTTGAAAGGCAGCATCATCCTCCCGTTCCAGCATTCAATGAACTTCAACATGAAAAACCCGCAATCGAACCTGTATAAATGGTAACATTAAATGAAAATAGTACATTACATTTTTTCAATGACATGTTCAGATCATCACTGGTATCAGGATGTCATAAACCCCATGAAAAAATAGATGGTGGTACTTAAAGCAACCTAAGGATGTAAAAAAATCCATTACAAAAACCTACTGTTTTTGTAACCCAATGAATGTGTAAGTATATGTATCAGGATGTATAAAGAAGCAACATTTTACATACAACTAAGTGGGATGAGCTCTAATACAAGGAACAATTACATATAGATGGAGTATCTACTTGTACCAGAATGTACAAAAGAAAGCAACATTTACATAATGGTGGTACTAAAAAAATAGAAAATTAGAGCTCATTCCAAAGAAAATTTACATGCTAAAACTCATATAAAACACCATCAGTACTAAACAAAAACACACCACCCTGACTCCTGAATGTATTAAAAGTATTTCACAGAACATACCCCACATAAAAAATGATATTGAATGTACTAAAAGCATCTGGGGGTGTATTATATTTCAAGTGACAGGGGTAAAAGAACTTCTAGATGGCCCATAAAAGGTATGGAAAAGATAGATTATAGTTGGATATAGGAATGTGCTTACGTAGGGAAAGATAAAAAATAATGCCAGATGAGAGAAAGCCAGCAGACCAGTCGCCGGATAAAGATCACTCAAGAAGACGTCTATCCGGCTGGCCCAAGCCAAAAGCGAGCCGGCAGAACCATCATTCGGATAGAGCAACAAAGGCCAGATGTCCAACCGGATGGTACCAATCACCCGCCCCAGACAGAACAGCCAGTTAGGATGGCCTAGCCGGACCTTCAAGATAGACGAATGACGTAGGGAGCAAAGACCGCAGCCTTGGTAGACAGAAGGACATACGCAGTGGCACCGATTCCAGAGGAGGAGACCCGTACCCGTGTCGGGCGGGAACATGAGCCACCGCCCGTGTTGTCCGGAGTGGCCTCCACTATTTTCATGCCGGCCGAAGGCGTCCATCACTGTTTCCGTGCCGGCCGGGGGGCGCGGCACAATACCAGACGTTAGGGATGCATAATGCTGTGTTGTAATAGTCGGCCGGCCTGCCTGTGGGACCCTCCAGTTGGCTGTGTCTTTGCCCATGCCACCTCGGCCTATATAAGGGGCGATAGGGGCATCGTAGCAAGGGTTGGTCACTCCTTATAGCTAGAGACAGATACAGCTCAAGGAGCCATTGTATTCCTTTGTGTGTCCATCCAGATAGTCAGATCGGCAGGAGTAGGGGTGTTACCTCACCATGAGGGCCCCGAACCTGGGTACTTCCTGTGTCCTAGACGCATGCTTGTGCCCAATCCCGCCTTCGGACGCCGTCGCTCGCTTCCCTGCTCACTGACACCACTTAACTAGCCTACTCAGGCACCGCCATTTACATAACAACGATGACGGGCATATCAACGGGCTTGAAAGGTAGCATCATCCTCCCGTTCCAGCATTCAATGAACTTCAACATGAAAAACCCGCAATCGAACGTGTATAAATGGTAACATTAAATGAAAATAGTACATTACATTTTTTCACTGACATGTTCAGATCATCACTGGTATCAGGATGTCATAAACCCCATGAAAAAATAGATGGTGGTACTTAAACCAACCTAAGGATGTAAAAAAATCCATTACAAAAACCTACTGTTTTTGTAACCCAATGAATGTGTAAGTATATGTATCAGGATGTACAAAGAAGCAACATTTTACATACAACTAAGTGGGATGAGCTCTAATACAAGGAACAATTACATATAAATGGAGTATCTACTTGTACCAGAATGTACAAAAGAAAGCAACATTTACATAATGGTGGTACTAAAAAAATAGAAAATTAGAGCTCATTCCAAAGAAAATTTACATGCTAAAACTCATGTAAAACACCATCAGTACTAAACAAAAACACACCACCCTGACTCCTGAATGTATTAAAAGTATTTCACAGGACATACCGCACATAAAAAATGATATTGAATGTACTAAAAGCATCTGGGGGTGTATTATATTTCAAGTGACAGGGGTAAAAAGAACTTCTAGATGGCCCATAAAAGGTATGGAAAAGATAGATTATAGTTTGGATATAGGAATGTGCTTACGTAGGGAAAGATAAAAAAGAATGCCAGATGAGAGAAAGCCAGCAAACCAGTCAGCCGGATAAAGATCACTGAAGAAGACGTCTATCCGGCTGGCCCAAGCCAAAAGCAAGCCGGCAGAACCATCATTCAGATAGAGCAACAAAGGCCAGATGTCCAACCGGATGGTACCAATCACCCTCCCTAGACAGAACAGCCAGTTAGGATGGCCTAGCCGGACCTTCAAGACAGACGAATGACGTAGGGAGCAGTACCCCGCAGCCTTGGTAGACAGAAGGACATACGCAGCGGCACCGATTCCAGAGGAGACGACCCGTACCCGTGTCGAGCGGGAACATGAGCCACCGCCCGTGTCGTCCGGAGTGGCCTCCACTATTTTCGTGTTCAAGGCGCCCATCACTGCTTCCGCGTACCGGGGCGCACACAATACCGACGTTAGGGACGCATACCGTGTTGTAATAGTCGGTCGGTTCGCTGTGGGACCTCCGGTTGGCTGTGTCTTGCCCATGCCACCTCGGCCTATATAAGGGCGATAGGGCATCGAGCAAGGGTTGGTCACTTCTTCTAGCTAGAGATACAGCTCAAGGAGCCATTGTATTCCTTTGTGTGTCCATCCAGATAGTCAGATCGGCAGGAGTAGGGGTGTTACCTCACCATGAGGGCCCCGAACCTGGGTACTTCCTATGTCCTAGACGCATGCTTGTTCCCAACCCCGCCTGCGGACGCCGTCGCTCGCTTCCCTGCTCACTCCCACACCACGAACTAGCCTACTCAGGCACTGCCATTTACATAACAACGAGAGACGGGCATATCAGCGGGCTTGAAAGGCAGCATCATCCTCCCGTTCCAGCATTCAATGAACTTCAACATGAAAAACCCGCAATCGAACCTGTATAAATGGTAACATTAAATGAAAATAGTACATTACATTTTTTCAATGACATGTTCAGATCATCACTGGTATCAGGATGTCATAAACCCCATGAAAAAATAGATGGTGGTACTTAAAGCAACCTAAGGATGTAAAAAAATCCATTACAAAAACCTACTGTTTTTGTAACCCAATGAATGTGTAAGTATATGTATCAGGATGTATAAAGAAGCAACATTTTACATACAACTAAGTGGGATGAGCTCTAATACAAGGAACAATTACATATAGATGGAGTATCTACTTGTACCAGAATGTACAAAAGAAAGCAACATTTACATAATGGTGGTACTAAAAAAATAGAAAATTAGAGCTCATTCCAAAGAAAATTTACATGCTAAAACTCATATAAAACACCATCAGTACTAAACAAAAACACACCACCCTGACTCCTGAATGTATTAAAAGTATTTCACAGAACATACCCCACATAAAAAATGATATTGAATGTACTAAAAGCATCTGGGGGTGTATTATATTTCAAGTGACAGGGGTAAAAAGAACTTCTAGATGGCCCATAAAAGGTATGGAAAAGATAGATTATAGTTTGGATATAGGAATGTGCTTACGTAGGGAAAGATAAAAAATAATGCCAGATGAGAGAAAGCCAGCAGACCAGTCGCCGGATAAAGATCACTCAAGAAGACGTCTATCCGGCTGGCCCAAGCCAAAAGCGAGCCGCGTAACCATCATTCGGATAGAGCAACAAAGGCCGATGTCCAACCGGATGGTACCAATCACCCGCCTGCATGTAACAGCCAGTTAGGATGGCCTAGCCGGACCTTCAAGATAGACGAATGACGTAGGGAGCAGTACCCCGCAGCCTTGGTAGACAGAAGGACATACGCAGTGGCACCGATTCCAGAGGAGGAGACCCGTACCCGTGTCGGGCGGGAACATGAGCCACCGCCCGTGTTGTCCGGAGTGGCCTCCACTATTTTCATGCCGGCCGAAGGCGTCCATCACTGTTTCCGTGCCGGCCGGGGGGCGCGGCACAATACCAGACGTTAGGGATGCATAATACTGTGTTGTAATAGTCGGCCGGCCTGCCTGTGGGACCCTCCAGTTGGCTGTGTCTTTGCCCATGCCACCTCGGCCTATATAAGGGGCGATAGGGGCATCGTAGCAAGGGTTGGTCACTCCTTATAGCTAGAGATGACACAGCTCAAGGAGCCATTGTATTCCTTTGTGTGTCCATCCAGATAGTCAGATCGGCAGGAGTAGGGGTGTTACCTCACCATGAGGGCCCCGAACCTGGGTACTTCCTGTGTCCTAGACGCATGCTTGTGCCCAATCCCGCCTTCGGACGCCGTCGCTCGCTTCCCTGCTCACTCGCACACCACGAACTAGCCTACTCAGGCACTGCCATTTACATAACAACGACAGACGGGCATATCAACGGGCTTGAAAGGTAGCATCATCCTCCCGTTCCAGCATTCAATGAACTTCAACATGAAAAACCCGCAATCGAACGTGTATAAATGGTAACATTAAATGAAAATAGTACATTACATTTTTTCATTGACATGTTCAGATCATCACTGGTATCAGGATGTCATAAACCCCATGAAAAAATAGATGGTGGTACTTAAAGCAACCTAAGGATGTAAAAAAATCCATTACAAAAACCTACTGTTTTTGTAACCCAATGAATGTGTAAGTATATGTATCAGGATGTATAAAGAAGCAACATTTTACATACAACTAAGTGGGATGAGCTCTAATACAAGGAACAATTACATATAGATGGAGTATCTACTTGTACCAGAATGTACAAAAGAAAGCAACATTTACATAATGGTGGTACTAAAAAAATAGAAAATTAGAGCTCATTCCAAAGAAAATTTACATGCTAAAACTCATATAAAACACCATCAGTACTAAACAAAAACACACCACCCTGACTCCTGAATGTATTAAAAGTATTTCACAGAACATACCCCACATAAAAAATGATATTGAATGTACTAAAAGCATCTGGGGGTGTATTATATTTCAAGTGACAGGGGTAAAAAGAACTTCTAGATGGCCCATAAAAGGTATGGAAAAGATAGATTATAGTTTGGATATAGGAATGTGCTTACGTAGGGAAAGATAAAAAATAATGCCAGATGAGAGAAAGCCAGCAGACCAGTCGCCGGATAAAGATCACTCAAGAAGACGTCTATCCGGCTGGCCCAAGCCAAAAGCGAGCCGGCAGAACCATCATTCGGATAGAGCAACAAAGGCCAGATGTCCAACCGGATGGTACCAATCACCCGCCCCAGACAGAACAGCCAGTTAGGATGGCCTAGCCGGACCTTCAAGATAGACGAATGACGTAGGGAGCAGTACCCCGCAGCCTTGGTAGACAGAAGGACATACGCAGTGGCACCGATTCCAGAGGAGGAGACCCGTACCCGTGTCGGGCGGGAACATGAGCCACCGCCCGTGTCGTCCGGAGTGTCCTCCACTATTTTCGTGCCGGCCGAAGGCGTCCATCACTGTTTCCGTGCCGGCCGGGGGGCGCGGCACAATACCAGACGTTAGGGATGCATAATACTGTGTTGTAATAGTCGGCCGGCCTGCCTGTGGGACCCTCCAGTTGGCTGTGTCTTTGCCCATGCCACCTCGGCCTATATAAGGGGCGATAGGGGCATCCACTACTAGAAAAATGGCCTTTAGTGGCGCACCATGAAACATCATCTGTGGCGCACTGCGTTTTAGCAGTGGCGCACTTCCTAGTGCGCCAAGTTTAACCGTGGCGCATCGCCTAGTGCGCCATGTGTTTAGAGACGTGCGGCGCACATGCCGCGCCAGAAGTTTGGGCAGCGCCACGCCAGATGAATGATAACCGTGGCGCACTAGGTGCTATGCGCCACGGATGTAAATTTCAAAATTCAAAAAAAAGCAGCAGATCTGGATCTCGCTGCCAGGCTGCTGTCAGTGCAGGTCGCCATCGCCAAGGCGGTCAAAGGCTTGTCGTCATCGAAACTGCAAGGAGGAGGAAGAGGAGAATAGGAGGAAGAGGAGGAGAAGAAGAAGATGAGGCAGAGGAGGAGAAGAAGAGGAGGAGGAGGAGAAGAGGAGGAGAAGAAGAAGAAGAGGAGGCAGAGGAGGAAGAGGAGGAGAAGAACAGGAGGCAGAGGAGGAAGAGGAGGAGAAGGAGGGAGGCCGCCGCCTGCCGCGAGGAGGAGGAGAAGGAGGCCGCCCGCTGCACCGCCGCCTGTTGTCACTGTGAGGAGGAGGAGAAGGAGTTCGACGTCGTGCCATCACTGCAAGAAGAGGAGAAGGGGAAGGAGGAGAAGGGAGAAGGAAGAAGGAAGAAGGAAGAAGGAAGAAGGAAGAAGGAGAAGGGAAAGGGAGAGGAAGAGGGAAAAGGGGAAGGGAAAAGTGGAAAGGGAAAGGGAGAGGAAGAGGGAAAAGGGGAAAGGGAGGAGGAGGGCGGGGTGGGGATTCAAATTTGAATCCCGCCCAAGCTTATCCGTGGCGCACTAGGTGTAGGTGTGCTACGTATAAGTCGCCCTCTATTTTTTTTCTGCAGGAAAAAACGGTTTTTTGACCGTAACTTTTTACTCTTTTCGAATTTTGAAAATCTAAAAAATCGCTAAACGACCATAGGTCGTTGCGAGCAGATGCAAAATCTCGTTCTCGTCATTTTGGTATATTATACGATTTTTTTCGATATCGTATGCAAAAGTTACGGTCTTTTTACCGTGGCATAACTTTTTTTTGCAAATAAAGTCGAAACTCATTTTTGTTAATTTTACTAGAAGCTATACCACATTACCTACCTAAATATGAAAGGATTTAATTTTTTGAAGTGTTTATCATTTTCTTTTATTTTTTGCAAACCCTAAAAAGGCGATCCACGGGGGTGGAGTTGGTGCATGTTATTACATCATGGCGCACATGCCATAGTGCGCCATGGTTGTATAAACTCGTGGCGCACTATGCCATGTGCGCCACAGATGCTTGTGCATGGTTCACAGCAGAGAGGGGCGTGCGCTTAGGCGTAGCGCACCCCCCCCATGTGCGCCACAGATGACACTAACAACCGTGGCGCACATGACTATAGTGCGCTACAGATGTTTGGCGGGCGGCCCACAGGGCCCGGGCCCCCACACATCTGTGGCGCACTATAGTCATGTGCGCCACGGTTGTTCTAGTTACTAGTAGGGCACTGCCCACAGGTGAGCCACGCCTGTTTTAGCCGTGGGGCACTTCAACCATGTGAGCCACGGATGTGCTGATTACCTATAGCTGTTTTCCTAGTAGTGATCGTAGCAAGGGTTGGTCACTCCTTATAGCTAGAGACAGATACAGCTCAAGGAGCCATTGTATTCCTTTGTGTGTCCATCCAGATAGTCAGATCGGCAGGAGTAGGGGTGTTACCTCACCATGAGGGCCCCGAACCTGGGTACTTCCTGTGTCCTAGACGCATGCTTGTACCCAATCCCGCCTTCGGACGCCGTCGCTCGCTTCCCTGCTCACTCCCACACCACGAACTAGCCTACTCAGGCACTGCCATTTACATAACAACGACAGACGGGCATATCAACGGGCTTGAAAGGTAGCATCATCCTCCCGTTCCAGCATTCAATGAACTTCAACATGAAAAACCCGCAATCGAACGTGTATAAATGGTAACATTAAATGAAAATAGTACATTACATTTTTTCACTGACATGTTCAGATCATCACTGGTATCAGGATGTCATAAACCCCATGAAAAAATAGATGGTGGTACTTAAACCAACCTAAGGATGTAAAAAAATCCATTACAAAAACCTACTGTTTTTGTAACTCAATGAATGTGTAAGTATATGTATCAGGATGTACAAAGAAGCAACATTTTACATACAACTAAGTGGGATGAGCTCTAATACAAGGAACAATTACATATAGATGGAGTATCTACTTGTACCAGAATGTACAAAAGAAAGCAACATATACATAATGGTGGTACTAAAAAAATAGAAAATTAGAGCTCATTCCAAAGAAAATTTACATGCTAAAACTCATGTAAAACACCATCAGTACTAAACAAAAACACACCACCCTGACTCCTGAATGTATTAAAAGTATTTCACAGGACATACCGCAAATAAAAAATGATATTGAATGTACTAAAAGCATCTGGGGGTGTATTATATTTCAAGTGAGAGGGGTAAAAAGAACTTCTAGATGGCCCATAAAAGGTATGGAAAAGATAGATTATAGTTTGGATATAGGAATGTGCTTACGTAGGGAAAGTTAAAAAAGAATGCCAGATGAGAGAAAGCCAGCAGACCAGTCAGCCGGATAAAGATCACTGAAGAAGACGTCTATCTGGCTGGACCAAGCCAAAAGCAAGCCGGCAGAACCATCATTCAGATAGAGCAACAAAGGCCAGATGTCCAACCGGATGGTACCAATCACCCTCCCTAGACAGAACAGCCAGTTAGGATGGCCTATCTGGACCTTCAAGGCAAACGAATGACGTAGGGAGCAGTACCCCGCAGCCTTGGTAGACAGAAGGACATACGCAGCGGCACCGATTCCAGAGGAGACGACCCGTACCCGTGTCGAGCGGGAACATGAGCCACCGCCCGTGTCGTCCGGAGTGGCCTCCACTATTTTCGTGCCGGCCGAAGGCGTCCATCACTGTTTCCATGCCGGCCGGGGGGCGCGTCACAATACCAGACGTTAGGGACGCATAATACTGTGTTGTAATAGTCGGCCGGTCTGCCTGTGGGACCCTCCGGTTGGCTGTGTCTTTGCCCATGCCACCTCGGCCTATATAAGGGGCGATAGGGGCATCGTAGCAAGGGTTGGTCACTCCTTCTAGCTAGAGACAGATACAGCTCAAGGAGCCATTGTATTCCTTTGTGTGTCCATCCAGATAGTCAGATCGGCAGGAGTAGGGGTGTTACCTCACCATGAGGGCCCCGAACTTGGAGAACTTTGCATACAAGCGGTTCTCACGAAGCTTGTTTAGGACACACCGAAGGTGTTCTTCATGTTCTTCCTTTGACTTAGAATAGACTAGGATGTCATCCAGATAGACCACAACGAACTTATCAAGATACTCCATGAAAACCGAGTTCATGAGCCTCGAGAAGGTGGCAGGTGCGTTGGTGAGACCGAAAGACATGACCGTGTACTCATACAGGCCATAGCGGGTGGTGAAAGCTGTTTTAGGCACATCTTCCTTACGAATCTTGATTTGGTGATAACCACTTCTCAAGTCAAGCTTAGAGAATACTACAGCTCCAGCTAGTTGATCGAAGAGATCATTAATCCGCGGAAGGGGATATTTATTCTTGCTGGTTTTAGCATTGAGAGCCCGATAGTCAACACAAAGTCTATCTGTCCTGTCTCGCTTCTTCACAAAGATTGTTGGGCTACCCCAAGAAGAAGTACTGTGTTGAATGAAACCCAACTTCTCTTGTTCATCAAGCTGCCGTTTGAGTTCAGCCAACTCAGCAGGACCCATTTTATAAGGCCGCTTGGAGATAGGAGCCGTTCCAGGTTCAAGCTCAATTACAAACTCAACCTCATGATCCGGAGGCATACCTGGCAACTCTTCAGGAAAGACATCTGGGAACTCACAGACCACCGGAACACTCTGAATAGCTTCCATAGCATCATCATTCAGAGCCGCCAAAGAGAAAAGCTGGATAGCAGGAGTCAGACTTGGAGAATAGACTATATGGCCTTCAGGAATCTTCAGAGAAACCGAGCGTTCAGCACAATCAATCACAGCTGCATTTGCTGTCAACCAATCCATGCCCAAGATGACATCAATGTCAGAATTGCCCAGAAGAATTAAGGACGACGAGAACGAAGAGCCACCAATCTCAATTTGATTGCCATGGATGATATGAGCAGCCCTCATGTTTGAACCAGGAGATTGTACCACCAGACGACGTGATAAAGGAACCCTAGCCAGGTCATGCTCTTGCGCAAACTTATGCGAAACAAAAGAATGCGAAGCACCAGAATCAAACAAAACTCGTGCAGGGACTGAGTTAACGGGAAGCATACCCATCACAACTCCAGGTGTATGCTCAGCTTGAGCGGCGTTGACATAGTTGGCACGAGCAACAGTAGACCCGGGCTTGGTGTTGATGTTGAGAGCCCGAGGTGGTGGTGCACGAACCATAGGAGAGCTTGCCGCAGATCTTGGAGGTGGTGGAGGAAGAGCTTTGTTTTTCATCGGACAGTTCCAGTACTGATGCCCCGTGTCTCCACAAGTGAAACAAGCACCAGGTGGACGTGGAGCAATGTAGCCAGGGACTCCGCCAGGCGCTCCAGGGTAGTGGTGGTTGTAGCCCCTGGGAGCAGCAGTGAGGAAGTTTGGTGGCCTTGCCGCGTAGCTTGCAGGTCTTGGTGGAGCCGAGAGGGACGGTGGGGTGTTAGGAACCCAGACACGACGCTTAGAAGGAGTTGACATAGCTGAAGAGCTTGCTGCATCACGGTTGTGTTTCTTTGACTCCTCAAACACTTGCTTACTTGCTTCTTCCTGCAGAGCTGTATGCTGAAGTTCCAGAAAAGACACCGGCCTTGCATGTGTGATTGCATATTTAATCGATGCATTGAGCCCTTGCCGGAACCTCTTTTGCTTCTTCTTGTCATCAGAGATCTCATCACCACCATAACGAGAAAGGTTCATGAAGTTCCTGATGTAGGTATTGACATTGTCATTTCCCTGCTTGAGGTTGAGAAACACTTCCTTCATCCTCTCCATGACAATTTCTGACAGATACTGCTCTTTGAACGCTCCAGTGAACTGTCCCAAGTAGGCTGAAATCCAATGCAGTTTGCCTTCAGGTAATTCTCCCACCAGAGAGCTGCATCTCCCTTCAGAAGGTGAGTGGCACACTTTACCCATTCTTGCTCAGGAACATCAGTAGTCGTCAGTAGCCTTGACATCTCACGCAACCAATCATCCGCATCAAGTGGTTGATCAGAAACATCAAATTGGCGTGGTTTGAACTTCAGGAAGCTTTTGATGTCTCCTCGCTTGGGAGGTGGAGGTAGCGGAGCAAACTCATTCCTCCGAACACTTTCTTCAAAACGCTGCTGGTTCTGCTGCATTGCTGCCAAGGCATTGGCGATGCTTGACAACACGGCCCCCAGTTCAGGTGGTATGTCCTCATCAGAACGGCGTGGTGGTGCCATCCTGTGATTGATATAAAACACAAGTCAGTACTATAATGGAGAATAATAATAATCCAAAATAGTACCAAGATGGAATTAACCAAGATTAAAGGATACAATTTACTAAGATGATATTAAAATATCAACGAAGTTCAAAGCACCTAGAAGATATTAAGCATATCGCACACGACTGAAAAGGAGTGTGGTACACAGATATATCAAAGAAAAATTTTCCGCAATTTTCGGCATTGCGCAAAAACACTTAACGAGTCAAGATTAGTGACTCTACCAAATCAATATACAAAAGCGAATGATAAGAGTAGTGGTATGGTCGCGACTCCATCCCGCACTCAAATCATTACTCCACACATGAATAAGTAGAACACATATCCTAACCCCTTCTTCTCACGATGAACCTAAAGATTGGTAACTACGGAAACGAACACCCCAAACAAGATAACGTCGGATAACAAAGAGTAAGACAGATCTCGGCGGTATACAACGAATTAGATAGATCGCGTCGATTTGCAAAATCCTGTCCGTATGGAATGTACCAACAGTTGATAACTAAAATGCCGATTGTGATAACAACTTGGATGCAACAGATAGACAAGGAATTACACACACACACAAAACCTATGGTACTACGGAAACCCAGAACACGTGAATCCTATTTTGAACTTTTAGGAAGAGTATTGAAAACGTTACACTTCCTTACCAGAAAAGGGTGGGTGGGTGGGTAAGAAGAAAAGTGGAAGCAGTCCTACTCTCGCGTTTTGTTTTTCCCTAGTATACATAGCTACCAAAAATATTTGCTAGACTGACAGCGACCATTTGGCTGAGACCCTGAAGGACGGGATGGCTCTGATACCAATTGTAACTCCCTCGGTGAATTACGCTCCTAGTTACAAGCCTGGATGAGCGGAAATGGTTAAAATAGTACGGTGGGGCCCAAATGCCACTCACAGGTAGATCTTGCGGCCGTCCTAAACATTTCCAAACATCGGGACAAGAACGGGCGGCGTAATCGGCAGGCGAAGGGATCAACTACATACACAAATGAGTATGTATGCAATCCACCATACAACAGTCCTCAGAGCCATTCCATCTAAAAGAAATAGAAATATTACAACGCCATACGGCAAGATCCAAATGTCCTAGATAGATATAATAGTTTAGGATATCTCCTCATACATCAAACATCAGAGTATCAGGCGGAAGCGGCAAACAAGATCCGAGTACGGATAAGAAGCAAATCGGCATAAGATGCCCCATAAATTAACACATCCCGCCCACAGATCTCACGGATCCCCGTTCCCGGAATCTCTACACCGAATGATCGTTGTCCACATCGTCCGTCTCCTCCACCCAGTATCCATCTTGTGAGTGTACATGTACATCTGAATCAAATAATTTATCGTGTGAGACCCTAGGAGTACTCAGCAAGTCTTTATGCCTCTAAAGGGGACACAACCTGGGGTGACGCAGTTGCAGCAAAAGATAATACCTATCAATTCTATAGATACTCGCTAACCATCCGCCTAACCAAAGATAGACGGATGTCCGTGAATTAATAACCACAGTTATAACAGTAATATTAACAGATCCATCCTCCTCCTCGCTTACCAACGAGGAAGCGGACGAACAACCCCCCTTCTGTTGGCAGTTTTATTATCCATTCCATGAGTGTTGCACTATTTACTAGTCAGTTACTTAGTCAAATTAAAAGCGGTACTTAAGTTATACTTGTCTATGATCGAGAAACTGTGCTCCAAGTCGTCCATAACCGCGGACACGGATTTCAGAAAGTTTTACCCAGCAGGGGTGCACAAATAGCAACACACACTCGATCAACCTCGGAAAAACCAAATCAAAACCCAATGAGGCCTTCACGACAAAACAATCACCAGATTCAGAAATGTTTCAGGGGGCCACCCCATTAAGCTACCCGCAACGAAGTTAGCTGACTTTGAGACGGACTCAAGGTTTGTGGGGACGGCTGTAAATGACTGGGAACCCGAAAATGTGACTGGGCTTGTCGATACAGCGAAAACGTGTCATGATCCTAAATAGTACAGGTGCTCCTCGCACAATCGTAAATAAAGCAGTAAAGCATGGCATAAGTACAGGATAATAAATAAAACCTCAAACTAGTTTGTGGCCCCAAGAAATAAGAATGAATCAAGCTCTGGCTCAGGGGGGTCCCATAATCCTCCTGGATGTGGATAGCGCGAATATTCAAGGAACAGGAATCAATTACTCGGGGTCCTACGGGACACAAGTGAGCATGAAAAACCAAATAGCAGATATTGCTCACCGGTGCCACTTTCATTAGTTATCCCATACTACTCAGGTTAAGTTGTTTAGGTACCTCGTTATCCATCAGACACTCACATACCCTACACATGCTGTTCTACGACTCGCATGGCTCAAACAACTCCTGTAGTAATGGCTCATGGGATGGAGGAACAAGCTTCGGTGGAGTTTAAAAGTAAAGGCTATGCAGTACTTGGGATTCAGTTTAATGAGATCGTGACTCAATGATGCAAGAATAAGAAAGAGGCAATAGGTACTATATGTATGCAAGCATGTGGTAGTGCTTGCCTGGCAGCTTAGTTGAAGCGAGAGAAGGATCTGGGTAGTGCTCCTGGGTTTCTTGGTATATCCCCTGCTCAGCGTCTATTCGAAGAAGAACCAAACAAACCAGGGCCAACATAAATAAAGTGCACAAGCATATGAGTTAAAATGCGACAAGCAAACAATCATGCCATGTTGAATGATGCACAATTTGCATGGCAATAAAGTAGCATGGCATGGGTGAGATGTGGAATACAAGAATAAAGCCTTTTATTGAGTTTTGGTCACATTTTATCCTCACATAAGTTGCTGATTACATTATATTTATATGATGCATGCTGCAAAACAGAACAAGGAATGCATAAACAGAAAGGTCTCGTCGAGCTGATCATTTTAGACATATTATTTGTCAAATTTGGAGTTATAAAACAAAAGTTAATAATTAATTAAGGAGAAAGGGCATTTTATTGTAATTTTATTTAACTTGGAAATTAAAGTGTCCAAAATATATTTTGAAGGGCATATTTGAATTCCTCACATTTTTCTGATTTCAAAACATATATTACATGTTGAATTTGGATTTATATTTTAAAAGATATTTGAAAACAGATTTAAAGTTGAATTTAAAACAAATTTGGAAAGTTTAAATTAAAACAGAAAAACAGAAAAACCTTTTGTTACTCAACCAGTTACAGACCTAGTCACTGACGGGTGGGCCAGTTGCTGAATGGGACAACACGCGCACAAATTTTTTTCCCACCGCGGCTTTACCTAGCCTCTGCGAATGACAGGTGGGGCCAGCGGCCACGGGGGCCCACGTGACAGTGGTTGATACAGACGTGGCTAGCAGGAGGGGGTACCGGACCGCGGGTTAATGCTAAGATACTACGGGGTGCTCTTTGTAAAAAGGACAGGGAGGCTGACTGGTGGGGCTCTGCGTACCGCGGGTTGAAGCGAAAAAACAACGAGGGGTTTTCTGCAAAAAGGCGCCGCGACACTGTTTTTCTTCTCTCGCGCATCTGACGGAAACGACAGAGAACGGCGCGGCGAGGCGGGGTTCAAACGCGCGACCGATCGCTTGCGCAGAGGGGCGGAACCACTGTGGTGGATGGGGATTGGTGTTAGGAACCGCAGGCGTGGCCAGATAAGGCATGAACGGCGAGAGGATGGTCCTCGACGACGGCGAGCGCGGTGCACCGAAGGCGCTCGTCCGGTGGCGTGGCACGTACAGGAAACGGTGAATGGAGGGAGGCTGTCTGGGAGGTTCGGACGCTCACCGTGGGGGCGTCGGTGGAGGTGGTTCGGGCTGGGGGGAAGCCGATCGACGGCGATGCAGACGGCCGGCGGCTAGGGTTTCGTGTCGGGCTCGGCGGGGTTCAGCGTTTCTGGGGCTCCTCCTTCTCGGCTCCGTGTATAGGGGCGACGCTGGTGCTCGGCTCGGTCTTCCCCAACGCCCAGACACCTCGCCCTCCTTCTGCTATGGTGGTGGTGGTGGTGATGCCGACGATGGGGTAGATGGGGATGGAAGGGAGGGTAGCAGGGGTAGGTGGGGAGGGAGTAGTAGATGGACACGGCCCTGGGGGAGTTCTGTGGTTGCTAGGCAGAGGAGGGATAGATAAGATCGAGCAGAGGGAGGCACATGGGTTGGATCGGCATAAATGTGGTGCGCACCTTTTTCTTCTCCCTCTCTCACGGTAGGCACGGCTCAGGTAGACCAGGGGAGGCTGCAGCGATGGGGTCCGAGGAACGGGCAGGTGTGGCTCGGGCTGGAGGGGCCCTCACAGCAGGGAGAGAAAAGAGAGGGAGAGAGAGCTAGGGTAGGAGGGAGGCTAGGGCTAGGGTTTGGTAGCCTCGGGTTAGGGTTTTTGCTAGAGTTGGGGTAGGGGTAGCTCGGCCAGGGGGAGTAGGTGGCTAGGTGGGGCCTGCAAGGTAGAGAGAGGGGGTGAGAGAGGGGTGGGTAGCTAGGGTTAGCTTGGAGGGGCTCGGGTTAGGTTAGATGGTGCCCATGGTGGTGGTAGGGTGTAACTAGGGTAGATGCGGGGTTAGGTTTAGGGTTTAGCTTAGGTGAGAGATTTTGGAGAAAGGATTAGAGAGAGAGGGTATGGTTTAGGGTTTTAGGCATGATCCACATGACCATGCATGGATGGAGGTGAAAGGAGAGGAAGGTGAGGAAAAGAGAAAGAGAGAGAGATGTGGTGTGGTTTTTAGCAAGGCCAACTAGATCAAGCAAAAGAGGGGTAGAGGAAGATGGAAGATGATCCACTCAAAATTCTAATAAAATCCAAAAGACTAGAATGTGGTGATACTTGCATGGCCCATGCAAAAATAGTAAATGCCTCCTCTAGTAGTGAAAACCACTAGATTATCTCATGGCATTTGTATAAGCAAGCTTCCCAAATTTTGGAATAAGGCCCAACAAAAGAAAAGAGAGCTCGTTTACCACATGGATTAAATAAAAGATCATGCATGAATATAAGGTGGCCAAGCTTGTGTGTATGTGCCACTAGCCAACATGAACCCCAATGGTATTCCTACATGAGCTTATATTCATATTTAAACCATATGAAAGCTTGACAAGGGGTTCCACTCACATAGCATGCAAAGGTGGCCATGTGGCTCTCATATACCAATAATGTGAAAACAACATGGTGCATATATGGGAGCATGTGGAATTGTAAGTGGAGCCATCCAAACTCACATGAGGTAGAGGTAAAACCCAAATAACACTACTAGGAAAACGGCTATAGGTAATCAGCACATCCGTGGCTCACATGGTTGAAGTGCCCCACGGCTAAAACAGGCGTGGCTCACCTGTGGGCAGTGCCCTACTAATAACTAGAACAACCGTGGCGCACATGACCATAGTGCGCCACAGATGTGTGTGGGCCACGGCCCTGTTGGCCACACGCCAAACTTCTGTAGCGCACTACAGTCATGTGCGCCACGGTTGTTAGGGTCATCTGTGGCGCACGTGTGCATGGTGCGCTACGACTAAGCGCATGCCCACCTCTGCTCTGAAACGGCCACAAACTTCTGTGGCGCACTCGGCCTAGTGCGCCACAGGGACTAGGAGCATCTGTGGCGCACTGGGCCTAGTGCGCCACAGAAGTTTTTACTCCCTGTGGCGCACTTGGGCCGTGTGCGCCACGGATGTTTCGATTCTGTTAGGACAGCACTTTATGTGCACATGTGTGCCCACACATCCACCACCCACACTTCACTTTCCCCTTCTTCTTCCTCCTTAGATCTAGTCGGGATCTTCTCCTTCCCACCTCAATTTCTCCATACATTCACCATTTTTAGCATGTAAAACTTGCTTTGGATGTTACATAAGTAATAGAGGAGGTCTCCGGTCTCTCATCTATCCGTCTCCGGTCGTCGACGCGCGCACCTCTCCTTTCCATCTTTCTCGCGATCGGTCTCTCATCTCGGTAAGTTGTCCATGTAAGGATGTGTTCATGTGTATATGGATGATGCATGTGCTCATATGTATGTAGATGATCGATGCTCATGATGTGTGTATGTGTGGAGAGGATCGATGGTCATATGTGTGTGTATATGGAGAGTATCAATGATGCTCATGCATGTGTGTATGGAGAGGATAATGATATGTTCATGTGTGTATGGATCGGTCTCTCTCTCTCTTGTGTTCGTATGTGAACAAGTTGCCATTTGTTTTGCCAAAATGTTGATTCATTTTCATTTTGGCAAGACTTTGGCATTTCGCAAAGGTCCTAATTTTAGGATAGGTCATGCCGAAATTTTCTATCGACCATTGCATGCATGCATTCATTATGTGGTTCTAATAGACTTCAAAATTGTACCGTGTACATCGTAAGGCAAAATGGTCCGCATAATGAGCGAAGGCATTGTGGCTAGATTTTTGAAATGTGCGACGGCCGACATGATCTGAAATAACAAGACAGATATAAGATGTCCGTGCAGAAGATGCAAACTCAATCGGGTGATCGACCCAGATTCCGGAATCTGCAGCGCACTGCCCGCCATGGTTTCATGGATGGATACACTCGTTGGATAAGCGATGGCGTAGATGATGGAGACGGTGAAGAAGGTGGCCAACATGACGATGATCATCATCACGGCGAGAACGGGCGAGATGATGAAGAGGCTCCTGGAGATGGTGAAGGTGCGGAAGCAGACCGGGATGATGATGATCTAGATGCCGGAGGAGCGTATTTACGGCGATGGAACAACGTCAGTTGGGTGCGGGACCCTTATGTGCAAGAGCTGCTTCTCAAGCGCATTTAGTAACGCCAGGCTGCCGCTAGAGAGAAAGCCAAGCTTGCGCAACTTGAGAAAGACGCGGTTACTCCATTGTATGAAGGATGCAGTCCGATGATACCCGGTTGAATGTAACGCCAAGACTATGGAGATGAAGGCAAATCACAAATTGAGTGACGCAAGCTTCGACGATATGATGGCATTCTGGCACGATCGTCTCCCGGAGGGGAACACATGTCCAACTAGTATCGAGGATGCCAAGAAAATCGTCATCCTCTCGATCTACCGCACGTTAGATATCACGTATGCATCAACGATTGCATCATTTATCGGGCGAGGACGGAGAAAACCACATGTCCGTGTGCAGCGTGAGTCGATACAAGAAAGGGAAGAAAGCACCTCGAAAAGTGGTATGGTACTTTCCTATCACCTCGCTCGCAGCGCTATTTCGCGGACCCTAAGGAAGCGAAGCTCATGCGATGGCATGCGGAAAGGAAGAAGCCAGGAGATGATGATGACCGAAAAGGATGAGCTGCTGACGCACCCTTCGATGCTAGCGCTGAAAGCATTGGACCTCGAATTCCTGCATTCGGTGGAGATTCGAGGAACATCAGGCTTGGCGCGAGCACCGATGGACTCAATCCGCTCGTAGCGAGCAGCACGCACAAGACTTGGCCCGTGTTTGTATGGATGTACAACCTCCTCCATGGTTGTGCATGAAGAACAAGTACATACAAATGAGTATGCTAATTCAAGGGCGAAACAACCGGTACCGACATCAATCTGTATCTCGGGCTGTTGAAAGAGGAGCTAGCCACGTTATGGGAATCTGAGCCAATACTTACGACGCCACGCACAAGATTATTTCACTATGAGAGCCGCTGGTCACTACGGTGCAAGACTATCCAGGTTATGGTATATCTCGGGGCAGGTTATCCAAGGATTCTGCGCATGCGTTAGGTGCATGGATAACACAAGCTATCTCCAACTAGAGAAAGATCCAGGGTCATCGAAAATCGTGTTCATGGCGCATCGGAGGTGGCTCGGCAAGAATGATCCATGGAGAAAACGTGGAGACCTGTTCGATGGCAAATCAGAGACCCGAGGAATCCCAGAGCGTAGGAGCAGCGAAGAAGTGGAAGAGTTGCTGAAAACCGGAAAGATTGTCCTAAGCACGGAAAGAAGCGAAGAGGCAAAGAACAAGACAAGCTGATGAAGGTATGGAAAACAAGGTCTGCTTTCGAGTTGCCATCGAAGTTTCTCCGCACGCCTCATAGCCTCGACATCATGCATATCACGAAAAACGTGTGCGAGAGTCTGGTCGCCACCATAATCAACATGCCAGATAGGACGAAAGATGGTCCGAAAGCAAGGCACGACCTGATATGCTTGGGTATCCAGAAGGAGCTTCACGGAGGACGCACTACTCCTGATGATCAGGAAGATGACGATGATCATGAGTCGGAGACGACACAAGGTCGTCGGAAGGGTAAAAAGTTCAAGAAGAACGAATATTACGCCCTCCTTCTTGCTTCACTCTAAGCCGTGATGAGATCAAACAGTTTTTCAAGTGCCTTCTAGGAGTCAAATTTCCTTACGGCCACGCTGGCAAGATAAGCAGATACCTAGACGAGGCGGCAGAGGTTCGTGGCATGAAGTCTCACGACTGTGCCGTGCTAATGACGCAGGTACTTCCGGTCGCACTAAGAGGGATAATGGACGAGCACGTCCGTGAAACGTTATTTGGCCTATGCAAGTTTTTCGACGTCATCTCTAGGAAGTCGATTGGCTTGAATCAGCTCGGAAGTCTACAGGAGGAGATCGTGGTGATACTATGTGAGCTTGAGGTCTACTTCCCACCCGCATTCTTCGACATTATGGTGCATCTGCTGGTCCATGTCGTGGAGGACATCGTACAACTCGGGCCGATGTTTCTCCGCAGCATGATGGCGTTCGAAAGGATGAACGGACACATCAAAGGATACGTTCGCAACAGGTCCCGTCCAGATGGAAGCATAGCCAAGGGCTTTCTGGCCGAAGAGTGCATCTCTTTCTGCACGAATTATCTAGACATCGAGAACTCGCCGGTCTTCCCGCCACCGTACACCTTGGCAAGCTCGACGGATCTGGTCACCGAGAGGGTCGCGACATCGCATGCAACTTCGATTTTCGACGCAGACTTTGATCGAGCAAACCTCGTCGCGCCACAACATTTAGAACTGGTCGATCCTTGGTACGTAGCACAAAAGGTTAATCGAGAAGAAGTACAGGACCGGGCATACAGAGGACGCAGGAGAAATAATCAAAGAGCACAACTCAGATTTCACGCGTTGGTTTAGGCGGACGCCCTTGATAATCCCCGCCGCATTCTTCTGACACGGAAAAGATCATATTCACCTTGTCGCAGGGACCGATGCAAAACCTGGTGACCTATCAGGCGTATGATATCAACGGCTACACATTCTACACGGAGGAAAAGGACAACAAGTGTGATTATCAAAACTCAGGCGTAACGTCGGAATTCTACACCGATGACAACGTGAAGGAAAGATTCTACGGAAGAATCGAGGAGATCCGGGAGCTCGACCATCGGGAGAAAAGGTGCCGATGTTCCGTGTCGATGGGCAAAGAGCGTCGAAGAGAAGACCGGTATTTCACAACCATGGTTATACCAAGCAGCCAAATCCAAGGTCACGGTGCAAACGTGGCCGCGAAAAATGAACCGTGGGTACTGCTACCAAAGTGGACCAATGTTTTTCATTACCGACCCGACAAAGCCTAGCCGTGTTGTCGGAGGAGAGGAAAAGAAACATCATCGGAATGGATGGAGTCGCCAACGAGCAAGACTTCGACCAGTACGGCGATCCAAAGATTGAAGATGACGACGACTACGATGCAGCAACATACATCACAAGAAGAAAAAGGACAACCCTACCCAAAAAAGTTAGCCCATTCCAAAGAAGAAACATTAAAGTGCCGGGACTAAATTATTCAACCACGACAAAGAAGGGAAAAAAGATTGTAAAACGCTAGCTCAAAAAATATTGTAAAACACGTGGTCGAAAAAGATTGTAATATTTATGGACAAAGTATTATGACATATTTGAAGCATATTTAATTTGTACCACTTTTATGACATATATTATCACCTTTGGGCATTTTTGGAATATATAAAAGTATTTTAAAAACAAAACAAAACTTTTGTAGCATATATCACCACTTTTGGGCATTTTTTGGAACATTTAAAAGTATTTTTAAAATAAAAATGAAAAATGTGGGCACCAGGATTCGAACCTGGGTGCTAACAGGTTTAGAATAGACCAGTGGGCGGAACCAGTGGGGTAAGGCAGTGCTAGTGTTAGCAAAGGGGGTGGCAGCCCTCTTGTAAGATTAGTCCTACGCACTTAGGCGTAGCGCACCCTGGCCAAGTGCGCTACGGTTATCCGTAGCGCACTTGGCCAGGGTGCGCTACGCCTAAGTGCGTAGGACTAGTCAACCGTCGCAGACACAGATCGATCCTCTCAGACACAGATCGATCCCCATCTCGTCACAGCGAGCCACGCTGCCGCCGCCGGAGATCAGGAGGAGAGGAGCAGCGAGCCACGCCGGAGGTCAGGAGGAGGAGCAGGCCCGTGCCACCGCATCCCAGGAGGAGGAGGAGGTCGCATCCCAGGAGGCCGGAGCAGGCCCGTGCCACCGCCGCCACCGCATTCGCGTGCTCGTCGTCCGCGTGCTCGTCGTCGTCATCCCAGGAGGGGGTCGCGCTCGTTCCGTGGAGGAGGAGGTCGGAGTCGCCGCGTGCTCGTCGTCGTCCTTGTCTCGGAGGTGAGCATCACCCTCTCCCCTCTCCCCCCCTCTCCCCTCTCCCCCTCTCAGTAGTAGTCATCGGGGTGGCTTACAAAGCTTAGAACTAGGAATTACAAGGTTGCTTGTGAGCTATGGATTACAAGGTTGCTTGTCTATTCCACTTCGCTAGTAGCACCATCAGAAGAAGAAGAGGTTAACTCATGGCCTAATAAGAGTGTCCAACATGCCAACGGATGATCCATTGGTTGATGTTGTCAGACATGTTTTGTGACTGCAGACCAATGATTTAGAATAGTATCCAACTGAATTACAACTTACAGGTAGTACCTTTCTTGGCCGTAAATAAAACATGACTCGCTGACACTTATATCTGTTCCTTTTGGATGCTATCATATACTTGTTGACACTTATATCTGTTCCTTTTGGATGCTATCATATATCTGTTCTTTTTCTGTATTCTGCGCTTTTGTAGCTTCCATATTATAAATAATACTGAACATTTAGTGCAGATATTTTGCTGTCCTTAGCAACCAAACTAAATCAATCAGCTTACTGCTATGTTCAGAAGAAGACAAAAGAAAAAGAGGAGAATGAGTTCCCTCTCTCCCTCTCTCTCCCTCTCTCCCTCTCTCTCCCTCTCTCCCCTCTCTCTGCAGGCCATGGTTAGGGTTCTGCAGGCCATGGTTAGGGTTCAGTAGCCTCTCCTCTCTCTCCCTCTCTCCCTCTCTCTCCATGTCCTGCTCTCTTGATTCAAGCCTATCTCATTTGAAGTACAATTCAGTTCTATATATGTTCTCCTTTTTGTATTCTTCAACACTATAGGCTCATTTGCACTGTCAACATAGCCTCTATCTGCAATATTGCTACTACCTTGTATGTACTGAAATAACCATACTAAGTCCTGACCTCGTATCATTTCTGCTTAGTACAACTAATATCATGAATAGCAGTCTTAGAACAAATTACATAGGAAAAATTCGGCTGTTCACACTTACATGCTTCTACATGTACTCAAATCTGTTAAAAGCCAAGTTGGTATAGTGCTAGGTAGAAAATAATGTTTTTACTTGCTGCTTTCTTTCTTAAATGATGGATAATCTCTAAGTATGATTCCTACAGTGCTTCGGAAAATGATTTGCTTATCTAATTTGTTTGAAATTGTACTTGTGGTTTTATCATAGAGGAACAACTCTGATGTTGGGTTGCTACTGAGGTGCTACCCATAACTGGGATGTGCCCAGTAGCACCCATCCAGGGATTTACTTTCCTCTAGATGCAAACTGGTAAATACCAGATTTGTCAAAGATGCACTGACTATTTCCTAAACTGTAGATGGGAAAATATATTTCTTGTGGCTTTTACAATATCCAGTGATGAGTATATACCCCACTTGGGTGTTTCTCTGAGGATTCAACTTAACCAACAAATCATGCTCAGAGACTAAATAAAAACAGATATATGGTATGATCTGTTTGTGACTCACCAATGGATGATGTTGGTGTTGTAGATGTGTTCTTGTCTTGATTATGCCCTTGCTAAGATCCTGTTTGATCAGGTGACTCTCCTCCTCCTTGTCACCTCCTTGAACACCTCCTGGTTTGTCCTTGATTAACACCTGAACTTCTACCTCCTCAAATGACCATTCTGGTAGTTGAGCTGGTGGTTTTTTTATATGAATGGATGGTGGGCTAGTTTGTGGTTGTGGTTGCTGAAACTCTCAGATTCCTGTGATGTTCTCTGTTGGTTTGGTAGTGATGTTATAAGCTTTAAAGAGTAAGCACTCTCTCTGCTACGGCTGGGAAGATAACCCCCTTCCCTGTGACCTTTGTGCTTCTAAGTTAGATGTTGTAGGATTGCAGCAAATGACAGCAAGCATTAAAGTGCAATTGGTTATGAAGCACTTGAAATTGTGCTTGTGCTTGTATATGAAGAACTTTATTATGTGTGTATGCAGGTTCTTGTATGAAATGAGTCCCGATTTTTGCCGGAATGTTGATTAACTTCCGTTTCGGCAGAAATCGGGTACTCCTAGTTTAAGAAAATTAGCAAAGGTCATGCCGGATTTTTCCGTGCATTTAACCAATTATTTGTTTTTTATTAGTGCAAAGATGTGTGACAACGACGAGGCTGGATGTTCTAAGCGCATTAGCGCCGAAGGAGAACTCAGACCTCCGAATAAAGAATTGACATTCTGGGAGGCGGCCCAGCGGCTAGAAAACGATGAAGAATACCATCCTTCGGAGAGCGAGGATGATGAGATGGAAGACGCGGAGGAAGAAGCCGAAGGAACGGCGGACGATGAAACCACTGATGGCGGCGAGGGCACAGGGAGTGGTAGCAACCCTCCTAAGAAGAAGAAGCCGAAGGACCGGCGCCCGAACACGGTCGGCACGGTCAGGGAGGAAATTACCGAAGTGAGCCCAACAGGGGTTCCTTTGGAGCCCGCCCTTGTCGTCAAAGGGTACGGTGGGCAAGTGGCGGCGATCACCCGGACAACCATCTCGATCAACACCGAGAATCTCCGGCATAAAGATAATGGCCACTTGCGCACACTCCTCTTCGAGAAGCTGCACGCCAGATACAAGTTCCCCGCTAAGTATCAGAACACAAATTATCATGGGAACGAAGTAAACAAATCCGCCCTCACAAAGATGAGCACCGCCCTGGCCAGCTGGAGAACCCGGATAAAGAAGAAGATCTATAAAGAAGGCAAAAGTCTCGAGGAGATCCAGAAGATTGACCCGCAGATCACCGAAGATCAGTTCCGGGAGTTCAAGGAGAGGTGTGAATCCGAAAGAGCCCTAGCCAATAGTAATCGGGGAAAGGTGCTGCAGGCGATGAATATAGGTCGTCACCATCTCGGATCTGGTGGATACAGAACCGTGGAGGCCAAATGGAATAAGGAGGACGAAGAGTATATATCCAAGGGGATAGAAAACCCCTTTGCTAAATTCGAACCCGGGCAGGTTCGAAACTTCATCAGGGCCCGTTACCATGTGGACCCAAAAACCAAACAACTCACCACGGATCCTGCGGTGAAGGAATTCGAGGAACTTGTGGTAAGTGTAATCTAATTACCGGTGATCAACACGATTGCAATCTAATCGATGATCTAAATGATTCACTGTTACTTCTTCTGCAGGAGGAGGAAATTGTTGCTAGTCATGGATCCCAGGGTTCCTCATCCCAGGGGTCGACGGCGGCCACCCGGTGGGATAACCCTTTTAACAGGGCGATGAACCGGGCCAAGAAAATAGAGCCAGTTACGAAGAAGCCGTCGTCGGCTGGCCGTCTGGCCGGCCTCGGGGGTAAGAATTGGGTGGATCATTTTGGTCCACCGCCGAGGACGCATGTGGCGCCGTCGGGAAGGAGCGAGGAGGAAAACCGAGAGGTTCAAGAACTTAAGGCACAAGTGGCGCGGATCCCGCAGATCGTCCAAGACAACCTGGCAATCACCCTTACGTCCTTCCTGCCTACCTTGGTGGAGTCAATAGCGAACTGGAGTGCGGGTGGTCGAGTAGGGCCGTGCCCGATTCCAAGCATGGTCAGCAGCCACTCGAACAACGCGGCGCCGACGAATCAGGCGAACTACGTGTTCGTGACTCCGCCAGCACCGCTGCGCCGCAAGTGTTGGTGACTTCGCCATCACCGCGGCGCCGAGTACATGTTGGTGCCCCCCGCCATCGCGGCGGCACCGGAGCTCCAAGCACCCGTCGGTAGGGAGAATACACGGCCGACCCGCGCCATCAAGCAGCCCTTCCGTCTCTTGCACGCCGTCAGCCAGTGTGCGGTGCGTTGACATTAGCCGATCTCGACGCCATCACGGTAAACAAATTGCTTTAATTACCGCCTTTCATGCCATCTATATATTACTCTTGTGGCATCTCGCTCTGACGACGCCGTACATGTTTTCCGCAGACGGATGTTCCTTGCACTCTCTTATGCTACGTGAACAACGAGCTGAGGGATGTTGCCAAGGGTACCATCGTTCAACCCTTGCAGCGCACGTTCCACTCAAAGCCGATGCGGATAGCGTGCAGGTTAAAATTAGTCGGGTGCTAAGGGCTGCGACGACCGAACCTCCCATTCAACCCCTGTGAGCGGATGAAGAAGAGCCGCTCGTCTCGGTTGCTTCGCTTGTTCTTGCTATGGCCAAAGAGCATGATCCGTTTGGGGACGGCGGGGCCATCACGCCACAGACAACAGCACCGCCTGTCGTGCCAGCGACAAGCGGTGGCAAGGCCCCCTTACCGCCCTCGCCGTCACCTCCACGCGGTGGGTCGGATGATCATGTTGATGATATGCACATGGCGCAGGATCCGGCCGAGGACTTCGAAGACTGGAATGATCACTTCTTCAGCACTCAGTTTGGCAACGAAGAAGACCTAGCTGGTGGCCCCACAGAGAAAGCCACTATCACCAAGCGTCATTTGGTTCTCGAGACGCCTCAGCTTGCGCCTTACAGAGCCAGCTGATACAACCAACCGGCCCTTTATTCTAAGCCTGACACACTACATAGGGCGGCCGGTGCTCAGATTATGTGCCTGCCCGCTCTCCAAAAGGAAAAAAGGGCAGGAAAAGAAAATCTAGCAGCTCGAGCCAGCCGGTGGCGTCAACAACTGCGAATCCGATCAGGTTTCGGGACGGGCCACCAAGACCCGAGGGTATTATGTGGAGGATTCATGTGGCGGGTGAGCCCATGCTACCTAAGAATTTGCGGAAGCTCGCCAGTTCGGAACTGCAGAGTGTGCATGACGGCGTGCTGACGATAGAGAGACGCCTTCTATCGGAGAAAGATCCCTCGCACCCGGTATTCGTGGTTAAGGTGCCACCAGGCTTGGGCTTCATCGACATCGCCTCATGGATCTGTTCTTCCTGCGGTTCGAGGACATCTTCAATATGTTCCACCTATACCCGCTGCACTATACCATGGTCCGTCTCTTTTCTCTCAGCTGGCCCATGCAGATCATAGAGAGAAACACCGGGCATCGCTATAGTGGACCCCTACTACATGCGTGTGACGGCTGCTTGGGTTCCCCACGAACGACGATCGTGGCCTCGCACCTAAAAAGAATCCTCGTGGCGAACAAGACAAAGGAATACATTCTCGTGCCTTACTTTCCGAGTAAGTCGTTATTCAGTTGCCACCGCCGATTGGCTTTATTAGATCATCATCATTCTTTTTCAACACATTCCATTTGAATTTTTTTGCAGAGATGAACATCACGCCATCTCCTTATCGCCAAGCATTCCCACGCCACGTATTTCGACTCGGGAGTCTAGAAAAGAAGAAAAACTACGACAAGATCAAGGAAGTTACGGATGATGCTCTCCGGCTTTGCCTCGACGGAAGGCACCAGCTTCAGGCGTAAGAAGGTCAAGTTCGGCAGGCACGTCTTCAACCACGTAACAGAGTTCCCCTGCGTGAAGCAGCCGGAAAACAGTAAGAAGGAAGCCTACTACGCACTCCATCACATGAGGGCGTTCCTACTTGACCAGCAGAATTCTACGCTGCCAAATCATCTCAAACAGTGGGCCGAAGCAAAGGCCAAGATCAATGATTCGGATATTAGACAAGAGATGTATCGCATCCAGCAGCAGTTTGGGGCAATCATCTTTCGTGATGTCATGACTTCGGGGGGGGATCTTCTACGGAGGAAATATCCCGAATAACCGTGACATAGAAGATCGCCTAGAAATGCAGGGTGACTATAGGAAGTTCATGACGAGGCAGGGCGTCCTCCCGTTCCCTAAGCCGAGCCATAAGGCTTGATGTTGGCCTAGTTGTAGTTGCAAACTATAGATGACCTTTGTGTGTGTGTGGACGACAAGTGTACTTATCTTATTAGGTTTATGAATCACCGCTTACTTATTTTGCTTATTATTATTATATATCAATCAATGCTTGGTTTTTTTGCTTACTCTTTGGTTTTTTTGCTTACTCTTTGGTTCTCGGACGACAAGTGTGAGTTATTTTTGTCTTTTTCGAGAATATGCCGATGATTGAAATGTCGTGGCACAATATATATGTGAATGTGCTACGACGGGATAGTTAGCCTTGTGATATGCACAAGTCTAGGAATTGTGCATCCTACTTGGCTAACTGTTCCGTCGTAGCATATTCCTGTGTCCAACGACCTAGCTAGTTATATATGAGGCATGCTTTTCGAGTTATTTTTGTCTTTTTCGAGAATATGCCGATGATTGAAATGTCGTGGCACAATATATATGTGAATGTGCTACGATGGGATCGTACGCCTTGTGCTATGCATAGGTCCAGGTGTTGTGCATCCTACTTGGCGTACGGTTCCGTCGTAGCATATTCCTGTGTCCAACGACCTATGTATATATATGAGGCATGCTTTTCGAGTTATTTTTGTCTTTTTAGAGAATATGCCGATGATTGAAATGTCGTGGCACAATATATATGTGAATGTGCTATGACGGGATTGTTAGCCTTGTGATTGCACAAGTCCAGGAATTGTGCATTCTACTTGGCTAACAGTCTCGTCATAAGCATATTCCTGTGTCCAACGACCTAGCTAGTTATATATGAGGCATTCTTTTCGAGTTATTTTTGTCTTTTTCGAGAATATGCCGATGATTGAAATGTCGTGGCACAATATATATGTGAATGTGCTATGACGGGATTGTTAGCCTTGTGATATGCACAAGTCCAGGAATTGTGCATCCTACTTGGCTAACAGTCCCGTCATAAGCATATTCCTGTGTCCAACGACCTAGCTAGTTATATATGAGGCATGCTTTTCGAGTTATTTTTGTCTTTTTCGAGAATATGCCGATGATTAAAATGTCGTGGCACAATATATATGTGAATGTGCTATGACGGGATTGTTAGCCTTGTGATTGCACAAGTCCAGGAATTGTGCATTCTACTTGGCTAACAGTCTCGTCATAAGCATATTCCTGTGTCCAACAACCTAGTTATATATGAGGCATGCTTTTTGAGTTTGCTCTTTTTGATTTAAGAGTACTTTCTATAAGTGTATCTTCATATGCGACTTTAATTATACATGTTTTTTCAATCACCGGTTAGTTATTATTGTCAACTTGTAGATGACGTGGTACGTCGTGTACAAGGGACGGGTTCCCGGAGTCTACGATGATTGGGAAGACTGCCGGAGACAGGTGCACCGTTTCAGCGGCAATAGCTACAAAGGGTACAATACTATGGCGGAGGCGGAAGATAGATACACGCGCTATCTAGCGGGAGTTAGGACAAGGAACCGGATGAAGACCTACACCTTCGTCGCGGCGGTGATCATGCTTATCTTCTTTGGTTATTTATCCCGCGTTTGTGTCTAGCTAGCTAGTTTAGATGTCTAGGCGAGCTTCCGAGCTCTAACTTGTTCGATCGACACATGTATTCGCATGTCACCAACTACTACTTTGTAACATGATCAAAACAATGTAACTTGGACTATGTATTCATGTATGAGACTTATCTATATGTATTTGTTTCAATCTTGTTTTTCATATTGAGTATTTATATATATAATTGTATATCTTGTATCTGTGTGTGTATATCTGCTGTAATATTGTATATAATCTGTATTGCATATAATCTGGCTTGGAAATTAAAAAAAAAACAAAAAATACATCTGTGGCGCACATGGTCTACCTTCTGTGGCGCACTACACCTAAAGCGCACCATGGATGATTAGTGGCGCACCAGGTAGTGCGCCACAGAAGATCCAAGGGGTAGCGCACCATGCGAAACTTCTGTGGCGCACTAGTAGGTGCGCTACGCCTATCTCTACACAACCGTGGCGCACTACGCAGTGCGCCACGGCTGAGAGATAGCCGTAGCGCAAGGCCCATGGCGCACTACAGGTGCGCCACGGATGGTCCTTTTAGGTGCGCCACAGACGACCATTTTCCTAGTAGTGTAAAGTGCAAATCTCACATTTAGTTGGATGGTGGAATTATAAGGTGGTGGCAGAGAAAGGTGATGGAGTTGAATAAAAGATATGCACCCAACTCAACTTGGGCATTAAACAATATATCAAGAACCAAATACAATATCAAGAGGCAAATACAATTAATAATGCATATGAGATAAGAACCAAAACAAAAAGGGTTTTTGTATGATGCTCAAATGCAAGGTGGCATGATGACATGAGCATGATATAATTATGATGCAACAATTATATGTAGGAAGTAGCCATTATATTGCTAGACCAAGTAGCATTACAATTGTTAGACAATTGGGATGCTACAGTCATCTTCATGTAGCTGATATGATATATATGTTCATCAATGACCATGTAATTTCAAAACATTTCTTCCTTTTGATATGATTGATTATATGTATGCTTGCAAGGGATCAATTAATTATATAAATGCATCGACGTGTAGTGTGTATGTAGTAGCGTATAATATGTATACTAAAATATATGTTTGAATTATAGTGAAACACAAAACGAAAAAGGAACGAAATGGCAAAAAAAGGAAATACACAATCTCTGGTGCGACAGAGAAATGTGTGTTTCTCTGCCGCGACAGGAAACCTTTTAGTCCCGGGTGGTGTTACAGCCTGGGACTAGAGGGTTTCCACCCCCCGCGGCGCTGAAATAGCCACGTGGCTGTTATCAGTCGCGGCCATTGCGAGCCGGGACTAGAGCCCGTTGCGGCCCGGGACTACAGCCCTGTTTTCCACCAGTGATGGAAAAGTTAACTAAACCCTATGAGAAAATCTAAGACTACTAGACGAGTACCACGGTATTGTATTACCAGCAACAAAACACTGACTACTAGAGGAGCACAATAGGGAAGCATCGCCGTGGCTAAAAAAATTGGGATAACCTGTCCTTAATCTATAGTCGTTTCGATCTAAATATCCAGCCCCCAAGCAGCAATAGCACTTGGTGATTTCGATTCAGAGTAAAAAAACTAGCCCACGAACAAACAAAACAACAGCGAAATCGGGAACCACTAACCAACTCGAAAAATCTGAGAGAAGTGCGCCCCCGTTTGGAAGCAGAACAATGCCGTCGATGCTGACTTGCCGACACCTCCGAGAATGGCCACCCCGCCACCCCCTCGGAAACAACCTCCGCCAACTCCACGCAACTACCGATCTCACACATTTTGATTCGCCGAGCCGCACACCCTGCCTCGAATGTGCCACTCCAGATCCACTCGTCCCGCGTCGTCGACGGAGCTTGACCACTAATCCGTACAGGGAGAAACCCACCCTCGTGACTTCCCGTTGGACAGGTTGCCGCCATGTCGGTCGATTTAGTGGCGGATTGGATAGGGGCGAGAGAGGAAGAAGGGAAAGGGGAGACGATAGCTCGAGTCAGGAGTTTCAACAGTCGACGAAACAGATAGAGTCGGGGAGTGTTGCCTATTTTTTGGATGCTAGCGCCACTTCATCCACTCCATCCCCTCATGATCCGACGTGCACGAAGAGTGAGCACCGTATAAGGCGAGCGAGCCTGCAAGAGTTAGAAATTGGGTATTCATAAAGAGGACGATATGTACTTCCTACTCCATAATTGCTGATTTGTTTCCTAATAAATTCTTCCAAAAATCTATTTATCCTTTAAAATAAATCCCACATTTTTAGCAAACAACTTTTATTTTTTGAGGGATTTCGAGCAAATAGATTTGTTAAATGGTGGTTGAAAACTCGAAATCACTTCATTCCGACTTCACCGTGTTCCCGACAAAATCGGGTGAGCCGAGATAAACCGTGTGAACCGCGTTGTGGGCCCCACCACCTTCTCTGTAATCATCTCTCGTTCCCCAACCCACCCGCTATAGTATAGGTCGTTCGACAAACTTTTCCTAACCTAGACGCCAGGAACCACTCTTGTGACTAGGCGAACACCTCTCCCCTGATCTCCGCAGGCGAGTCTGCTGGTCCCCTCTCCCTTCGCTTGCCGCTCCGGCGACAGGAGGGAAGGGGGACCTCGTTCCTTTTTTCTTGGTTGGTAGTTAGTGTTGGGGCAAGTTTTCCATGGCGCTTCGTTGGGGTGGTGGGAGTGGCGCCTGAGCGAATAAATCTTCCTCATCTCCACTCCCACACCGACGGTGTCCTTGATGGCGGTGCCTTGGAGGTGATGTCATCGTGTGCTTGTCAATCTTTTAGATCGACGTCGTTCAATTTCATGGATGGTGTCGGTGAGGCGACGGTTGTCATGGTATTGACGACAAGTACGCTGATGTCTGCGCACTTCTATTTTTGTAGACAGTTGTTGGGCCTCCAAGTGCAGAGGTTTGTAGAACAGCAGCAAGTTTCCCTTAAGTGGATTACCCAAGGTTTATAGAACTTAGGGAGGAAGTGGTCAAAGGTATCCCCTCTCAAGCAACCCTGCAATCAAGATACAAGAAGTCTCTTGTGTCCCCAACACACCCAATACACTTGTCAGGTGTATAGGTGCACTAGTTCGGCGAAGATATAGTGAAATACAAGTGGTAACGGTTCCAGAAAATAGCTTGACGGTGAGGTAAAGACTAAAGGCAAACAGATGGAAGCAAGCAAACATGCAACAGATCTAGATGCAAATGGTGTTTCAGTTCTTAGAAACAAGGCCTAGGGATCATACTTTCACTAGTGAACACTCTCTCAAATAATTATCGTCTTTTCATGATACAACTCTTAACTACTCTTCGATTGGACACTCTAATCCATGGTAGGGCCTTCCCCAATCTAGATAACCCCACACTATCACCTTGAGCGCCAGATGGTTCCAACAAACACCACAATGTCATAGAGACATCCAACTCCAAATATAACTCATAACAAATATATATATATAATCTAGCTTAAGTACCACACACGGCGTGCACGCTGTCAGTTTCACACATGTGGGGAAAACATAGATCTATTAAATCACGATGAGTATTTATGTGGACTCTAGCCTAAGTGCGACCATGGCGTGCACGCTGTCACTTTCACACACATGGGGAGAGCAGAGATCTATTGAAGCACTTGAGTAGGAAGGTAGATCTACTAGATTACAAAGCTCATGACCACAACAAGATAATGCATAGAGATATATGAACACATAGCTACCTGTAGAGCCCTTAGCTTCGAGAGAGAACTACTCCCTCCTCATCATGGGAATCAGCAACGGTGATGAAGATGGTGGATATGGCTCCGGGGGCACTTCCCCGTCCCGGCAGGGTGCCGTACCAGAGAGTTCTGTCCCCAGAATCTCCCCTTCGGTGGCGGCGACGCTGTAGAATTTTTTCTTGATTTTTGCCCATTTTAGGTTTTACGTCCCGAGGAGACGTATATGTAGGCGAAAGGGGAGGCCGAGGGGGTTCCCGGGGTGGACACACCCCCAGGCGTGGGCCAGGCCTGGCCGCGCGTACAGGGGGTGTGGGACCTCCGAGGCCCTCCTTCGTCTCTGCTTCGTGGTTCTGTATACCCCTTGGTGAAATATTGACTTTGGCTTTTGTCCTGTCCAATTCCGATAATGTTCATTTTCTGCCTTTTCTGGAACCAAAAACAGAAGAAAGCAGGCAACTGGCACTATGGCATCTTGTAAATAGGTTAGTTCCAGAAATTGTATAAAAACACCTCAAAGTAAAGACAAAGCAAAGCAAGTAGATACTAAACAAGCATGGAACATCAAAAATTATAGATACGTTTTCGACGTATCAAGAATCCCCAAGCTTAACTCCTTCTCGTCCTTGAGTAGGTAAGTAATAAAAATAATAATTTTTTAGGTGACATGCACCATCAAAACCAAGATCAAACCATTTGGAAGAAATGAAAGCTGGGACCAAAGAACTCTAAACATGTGCATGCAAGATGGAGTTCTACCAATAAGACAAATTAACTATGCATGCAACATGAAAGGCTACAAACAAAGATCATGAATAACATGCATTGAAAAATGTTTGTTTGTTTCACATACAGAAAACATGGCATAGTGGCATTCATCTTGTCCCTCATGGAGTAGCAAATAGATGCACAGGACACCTTCAAAGTTCATAAGAGTTACTATATACAAGTAGCACAAGAACAAGCAATATCACAATATGCATCAATCAATAAGTTTTGGGACACTGCACATAGAACTAAGAATGAAAACTATGCTCTCTTAATGGTGCCTAAAGGTAGAAGGTGGAGACTCAACATAATAGTGGAAGAAAGGCCCTTCATAAGGGAAGCAGGGATTTCAATTTTCAAAAAGATGTTCCAAAAATTATGGTACTTGTTAGCTTTCATCCCTAATTGCCCCTATCATAAGCATCTTGAAGTGATTAAGGTTAAAGTGAACATACTATGGAGTATATGCTTGACAAAGTACACGTTGGCAATCTCATGTCCCTTGAATACGAGGGTCGCTCCTCATGCTACTCAAGTTTAGTCACCTCTAAGTTCTTGTCATAGTAAGTACATGTGTATCATAGACAAACCGCCAACGGGGTACCCCTTGCACATGGTACAGGAGCTATCCCATAACCAAAATGACAAGGCATGCATACAATGGGCATCTCAGCGATCTTTTTATCTGCAATTTGCATAGGTTTTTATTGAGGATGCTTGACAGATTACTCATTATGGTGATGCTGCAAGTTTCCACCATGATTAGGCATGGCGTAGGCTAGCGGCCCAGGCGTTTCTCTAAGACAAAGTAAATAACTCCATGGACTTACAAGCTCCCTTTTTATTTCACACCGGCGACATCCATAGACAAAAGAGCATGATATCAACTGTGTACAAAGTACAAGTGCAATGTTGAAAACGTTCCCCATGACATCATGGTTCTGCTAATTCAACGTATAAGTGCAAGCATATACAACATAAATGACACAATGGTTCAAGTTTATTAGGGGCAAGAAATATAAAGGGTGCCATCAAGTTCGTGAGAGCTTTGATAACTATGTTTTATCGCAAGAAAATACTTTTTAATTGGAAGATAGATGAAAACAAGAATATACTTGGAATGGTGTAACACACCATGCATAGGAATTTATAGTGGACACTTTGGAATAACTTGGTTTCTTGGGAGTTGGAAGTATGAGTAGAGCTTACTCATACAAGTGGAGGCTAGTAGAAGACTGGGAGCAACCAACTAAGAGAGCAATAATGGTCATAATCATGCAGAGCAACAAAACATTACTAATTAAAGCATAGAGTGGTACTACAAGTCAAGGAATAAATGATCATAGAGGATATGGTGACTTGTTCATAGTCATACCATGGTGTGAGCATGTGCCAAGTCAACCCAAACAAAGCATCAAAGGAGAATACTACCATACTATGCTTTTGTATGCTAAAACAATGCATGATTCCTTCAAGGCACATTAAGCAATCCTAATTGTTTGGAACAAGTCATGCTACAACAATAATCACTAAGCATAAGGTCAAAACAACATCTAGAATGACATGCTAAAGTGTAAGCCAGAGTCAAAGCAAGCTCCTCTTGTACTACTAAGGAAGAACTTCCTACTCCTTTCCAACACCAATCGACTTATTTGTAACAACTCACAAATATAATAATAAATAAAGACCAGTGAAGTTGTCTCACAAATCCATAAAGAAGAACTAAAAAGTTCTAAGCTAAAAGCACAAGAAAACTAAGGCTAAACACAGTGCTAGCAAAAGAGAACACTCATAGGACAATAAGAATGAAAACTAGAGTGTTCTAGGCAATGAAAACAGAGTGTGTCTCTCTCCAAAAGAAGTGCGCTGGGATCCAACCAACTTATTAAAGAAAACTAAGCAAACCAAACAAAAACTAAGACGTTCCAAGAACAACACAACTGTGCATGAAACAATAAAACCGAAGTGTCTAGAAAGACCTGAGCTTTTTATTGATGAAGAAGGGGATGCCTTGGGCATCCCCAAGCTTTGACGATTGTACCTCTTGAATATTTCTTGGGGCGACACAGGGTGGCATGCCCAAGCTTGAGCTTTTCTCCATTCTTCATCTCATTACATCATTCTTTCTCTACACCTAAAAAATTTCCTTCATACAAAACTTCACACAATCTTCGTTAGCAACATTAGTGTATTCAAAAGATAATAGACCCTTAGGTTTAGCTTTAGAACAACAAAACTCTCATTAAAAACACAAGCTACTGTAGCAATTCCTTCAAAAAGCTCAATTTCCCAAAAAGAGCCCAAAAAGCAATCAATAAGAAGCAAATGCAAAAAATGGCCGAAATCTGTCAAAACATTTTTTCGAAGACCTTCTGTTGCTAAAATCAAAAAGTGTTTAACTAAATAAAGTTAGCTAACATACTGGGGGATTTATTAGAAAAGTTTCAGCTGAATCCTACTTACAGAGACTCCTCACGAATTTTATGGTGAAGCACAAGAATCTATTTCAGGACAACAACTCCCCAAATCTTACTTCCCTCCCATTACAGGTCATTCTTGGCACCAAAAAGCAAAAAAAAGAATACGGAGAGGTCATTACTTAAGTAATAACTTCCAAGACTCAAGTAAACTCTTGGGTTATCTCCCAACAAGTACTTTTTTTTAATGCCTTTAAGTTAGGCATGATAGTTTGAGAAGACGCTCACATAAGAAATATGGATTGAAGTAAAAGAGATAATCAAGAAGCAAATTAAAAACAAATTTAAGTCTAACCCACTTCCTACGAAAAGGAATCTTGTAAATAAACAAGTCATTAAAGCACAAAGAAACGAGCATAGGAAAGCAAAACAAGTGCAACTTCAAGACTTTCAATATAAAGAGGGGAAACTTAATATTCTTGAGATACATAAAACCATGTTTCCCTCTCTCATAATAACTTTCAGTAGCATCATGAATAAAATTAATAATATAACTATCACATAAAACATTCTTATCATGAGCCACATGCATAAAATGATTACTCTCCACATAAGCAGTCATACTTATGAATTGTAGTGGGAGCAAATTCATACTAATAACATTCTTTTCATAGCATTAGCAATAATCGTGTCCAAATAATCCATACTAGTAACATTGCTATTAGCATGAAAATAAAGCTCTCTAAATTTGTTATTGTTTCCATTAAGCCTAAATAGTGAAAACAAGAAACAAAAAGACAAAATTGCAGAATCTAAAGGAAATAACTTCGAGCACTCACACCGGAGGATCTGAGTACCTTTTACCTTACCTCCCTGGCAACAACGCCTGAAAAAAGATTGATGCCTACGCACATCTATTCTTGTAGACAGTTGTTGGGCCTCTAGGTGCAGAGGTTTATAGAACAGTAGAAAGTTTCCCTTATAAGTGGATTACCCAAGGTTTATCGAACTCAGGGAGGAAGTGGTCAAAGGTATCCCCTCTCAAGCAACCCTACAATCAAGATACAAGTCGTCTCTTGTGTCCCCAACACACCCAATACACTTGTCAGGTGTATAGGTGCACTAGTTCAGCGAAGAGATAGTGAAATACAACTGGTAACAGTGCCAAAAAATAGCTTGACGGTGAGGTAGAGACTAAAGGTAAACATATGGAAGCAAGTAAACATGCAACATATCTAGATGCAAACGGCGTTTCAGTGCTTAGAAACAAGGCCTAGGATCATACTTTCACTAGTGAACACTCTCTCATATAAATATCCTCTCTTCATGATACTACTCTTAACTACTCCCCGTTTGGACACTCTAATCCATTGTAGGGCCTTCCCCAATCTAGATAACCCCACATTGTCACCTTGAGCGCTAGATGGTTCCAACAAACACCACAATGTCATAGAGACATCCAACTCCAAATATAACTCATAACAAATATATATAATCTAGCTTAAGTGCCACACACGGTGTGCACGCTATCACTTTCACACACGTGGGGAAAAGCATATATCTATTAAAGCACGATGAGTATTTATGTAGACTCTAGTCTAAGTGCCACCATGGCGTGCACGCTGTCACTTTCAGACACATGGGGAGAGCAGAGATCTATTGAAGCACTTGAGTAGCAACGTAGATCTACTAGATTACAAAGCTCATGACCACAACAAGTTCATGCATAGAGACAGAGAGATGAACACATAGCTACCGGTAGAGCCCTTAGCCTCGAGAGAGAACTACTCCCTCCTCATCATGGGAATCAGCAACGGTGATGAAGATGGTGGTGGAGATGGCTCCGGGGGCACTTCCCCGTCCCGGTAGGGTGCCAGAACAAAGACTTCTGTCCCCCGAATTTCCCCTTCGGAGGCAGCAGCGCTGCGGAACTTTTTCTGGATTTTTGCCCGCGTTAGGGTTTACGTCCCGAGGAGACGTATATGTAAGCGAAAGAGGAGGCCGAGGGGGTGCCCGGGGTGGCCACACAACCCCAGGTGCGGTCCAGTTCTGGCCGCACGACCAGGGGGTGTGGGCCCCCCGAGGCCCTCCTCCGTCTCTGCTTCGTGGTTTCGTGTTCCCCTTGGTGAAATATTGACTTTGGCTTTTGTCCTGTCCAATTCAGAGAATGTTCATTTTCTGCCTTTTCTAGAACCAAAAACAGAAGAAAACATGCAACTGGCATCTTGTGAATAGGTTAGTTCTAGAAAGTGTATAAAAACACCTCAAAAGATAAAGCAAAGAAAAGTAGATACTAAACAAGCATGAAACATCAAAAATTATAGATACATTTTCGATGTATCATACGCCATGGAGGGGTCCTCACATAGTGTGTTTAGAGATGTGGGGTAAGGCGGGAGGTTGGCGGGTACAAGGTAACACAGCTTACCCAGGTTTAGATCCCACGATGGTGGCGGAATCCTACTCCTGCTATCAATCATTATAATGGCAATACGCCGAGTTACGTACAGGGATTGGTTCGCTGTGCGCGATATGAGTTGAGTTGTCTAAGTGTTCTTGCCCTAAAGGATCCTCTAGGTCCGTCTTATATAATCGCCAGATCCTAGGGTTACAGGCAAAGTCCTAGCCGGACAGGTTACAAAGTCCTACACAGTACACAACTAGTCTAACGTGTCTTGCACTCCAAGGCTCTGGGTACGCCGGTGACTCCTCCGTAGCCTTCCTTTATCCGGCATGGGCCTCCCTTCTAGATCCGTCTAACTGGGCCGCCCAGCAGGCCATAGGCCTTTCTACCAACGGTGGGCCACCCGGGTTATCCGGATTAGAGACATGCAATGGTGATACCCATTTAGCATATCCCCAACAGTAGATCCCGGAGAACTCCGATATCTTGTGCCGTCTTGCCTCGTTAGATTGAATGCTCCATCTAGATGAATGTCTGTAAATCGTCAAGCAATATCTTGTAGTCCTCCCATGAAACTTGCAATGCTCTCCGTCTTCAACATGTAAGTCAGAGAACTGCTAGATATTCCATCATACTCTTCTCGTAGCCGGACTAAATCTGTCCATGCCGTAATCTTCAGATGGGATGGTTCACTTGCCTATATCAGTAGAGCGACTTCGACCATAGGCCAGCGATGACTCGTAACTCACACATGCAGAGAACACAATCATATACGTTTTCCCATGCGAAAGATGCGAAACGTTGGCGGAGGCGGTGGGAACGTGGCGAAATTTCCACGCATGCGCTGTCCATGCAGCAACCATTCGATCAATCTTGCACGAATCTTGACACTAGTGGTTATAAATTACAACCGTGGTAGATTTTATCTTTTCACCTCATTCTCCCCCGTGCCATCGTCTTCCTCCTGCGAACTTCTCCTCGAGCTCTCCGCGCGCACAGGAAAAACCCTAGTTCTTCCCCAATCTCCTAGTCACCTCTCTCCCTACTCCAATGGCGAGCAGCAGCTCCACCCCGTCCATGGCGGCGACGAACGAAGACACTGCCAAGCCGGAAGGCTCCGTCCAGGTGCCCCTAGAGGTCCTGGTACTGCCACGCGCCGCGGTGGTGGATTCCACCGGCGGCGACCATATTCTAGCGGGGCTGGAACCGCTGGAGGAGGAGAGAGTGGCGCGGCTCCGATATCACCGATGGCAATATCAAGGAGCTGCTCGACGAAGGATACCTCCCCGTGACGGAGGGGCTGGTCTAGCGAGCGGCGCCGGCCGGCGAGGTCACCCCTTCTCAGCAAGCCGGAGAGAAGGTGTACCTCAAAGGGCAGATGGTACGCGGTGTCTCCCTCCCAATCTCTGACTTCTTCCTTGCTATCCTTAGCCATTACCGGGTTCAACCTCAGAACCTTTCTCCGAATAGCATCCTAGCGCTTAGCAACTATGTAGCACTTTGCGAGGGCTACCTAGGAATCAGTCCTAGGTTAGATCCGTTCATCTATTTCTTCACCGTTAAGAGGGAAGCTTGAGCGAGCAAGATCCGACCTAGCCGGCGGTTCCCCGACATCGTAGGCCATGAGTCCTGCAAGAATTGGCAGCGGACGTACTTCTACGGCCTAGCTATCCCTCTTGCTGGCCGAGAAGCAACGTACCCGGACTTCATTGACGGGGCCGCTGCTGAAGCCCCGACATGGAGATCCTAGGACACCCTCCCTCCGACAATGACGCTTCCCGTGCCATAAGGCGGATCGAGTGGTTCATAGAGACGGGTTTGACCGGATTGGACCTAGCCATGTGCTGGTTCATCAGGCGTATCCAGCCTCGGCAACACCGCATGAAGCTGATGCACCAGTACACCAAGGATAGGAAGGATAGCCGTTGCATCTCTGAGGACAAATTTTTGAGTAACTCCATCAAGGTACGCCTCGAAGACATTGTCAAGGTGAAGGATAGGAAGCGTGGCTTCACCATCACCTACGAAATGTTCGTTGACGGCACATGCTCAGAGTTATGTATTTATTTTCTCTATATGACATATACACCAGTTCTTCCATCTAGCCATTACCATTCCATCTAACACTTTAGGATTTCACTTAATAGCTTAAAAGTCTAGAGGAGGATCGCATGCTTGTCCAAATATATGACCCCAAGATGAAGGAAGTCACCGTGTGTCCGACGATGATGTTCCATTGGTTCATAAGAGAAAGAGCTCCACCTCTGACGCTGCCGACGGGGGCAAGAAAAAGAAGACGGACGTTGGAGCCTCGAAGAAGTCCACTACCTCCCTGGAGGCGAATAAAATAAGAATTACCGGCATCCCTTTCACCAAGGCCCCCACAATTGTGTAAGCTTCTTATCATCCGAGATTGTCTTTTGCTTGTCCTATTCCTGTACTTATACATTTGCATGTTTCAGGAAGAAGGCCAGTTTGAGATTGAAGAAGACCTCCAAAACATCGGGGGCTTCTAAAAACATCAAAGATATGTTGCACCAAGAATCACCCACCATCGCGCCTACCACTCCCAGCGTCCAGCCTGCCGCCGCACTGACAAGCTCTCGAGCTAAGGTGGCATCTGGCCCCTCCACCATGGAGGTGGATCCAGGTGTCACCGCACATCTTGATGTTGCCGGCGAGCAGGCGACACAAGAAAGTACCGCGTCCAAAATGCCTTAAGCTCCGGCTAATGATGCCATCGGTAGCGGTAAGGCGATAGTGTAAGGCGGCGCCACTGCACCCAGGATGTCAACGGAGCTCTCGAAGATTGGCTACCCGACGATTACGTTGAGTAGCTCAACTCTTGATCCTGGTGCAGCGCCAACTTCTCCGACTTGCGGTCTTGAGGAGCTACTCAAGCAGGCGGATATCCTACACAAAAATAGTCTCTCCTTCAGCAAGATATTTTCCGAGAGCGCCACCAACCTCAAGATCATCGCACTTGTAAGTTTTGTTTGTCTTTCATAAATAGTATCCCATTGTAGCCCCCGAGGATTTAGATGGAAAACCATAGGTCTTTGCATCTGAATGCTCTAAGAGTGACTAAGCTAGAAAACTTCTCACTGTATCCCGCAAGTATTTAGTTTGAGTGAATTATTCCGACTAGATATTTTTAGAGTAGCATACGCAATGTGTGTAAATTTCAATATTGTAGCCCCCAAGCTTCTAGTTGAAACAGAATTAGTTCCGACTAGATGCTTAAAGATATACTAAGCATATTGCCGAGATAAAAACTCTTACTATAGCCCGCAAGCCTCTAGGTGGATATTTATCCGGCTAGATGCTCCATGTAGACTAAGTAACTTTAAATTTCTTTCCACAGAATGAGAATGCTCGGAGAGGCGTCGCCAACGAGAAGTTCCAAAAGATGCGCGCTGAGCTGGAAGCTGAAAAGGGTAAAACTGCCTTCTTAAAGGAACAAATCACCAACAGCAAGAGTCTGTTTTTCCTTTCAATTTTGTACTCATACTTGGTATTGTGCTATCACTCTCCGACTACTCATTGTGTGTTATTATTTCTCCGACATGCAGAAGCTATCGCCAAGGCCAAGGACATTGCCGAGCAATCCAAGCACATTGAGGTGCTGGATAGCGAGAACAAGATCCTTAAGTAGGAGAGGGCTAACACTTTGAAGATGCATGAAGAGTCCATGGTGGCCCTGCAGGAGTCTGCCGACACGGAGATCAACAATCTGAAGGAGGAAAATGCGATGCTCAAAGAGCATAAGAAAGCTGCCGATGAGTAGAACCAACACAACCTTGATGCGTACAATGTCCTCTGACAAGAACGGGACTCCAGGGCGGAGACACTCAAACAAGCCGAGGCAAGCATCTTTGGCAAGCGATCTCCGTCTCGTATTTCTGCAAGCCATATACTCTTAAGTTTTTGTGTCATTGAACTCATGTGATACTTTGTTTGTTGGAAATGCATCTCTTATTGATTTGACCAATTTGCCTCCTCCGCCAAAGGAATGAATGGTTCTTGCCAGCAACTTCATCAGCACTGCCTTCAAGCAAGCAAAAGAGATTGTCAAGCCCCTGAACATTAACATTAAGGTGGTGGACTCCATCATGAAGTACTCGGAGATTCTGCGCCAAGCCCCCGAGCGTATCGTAAGATGGAAAGCTTCATGTACCCAGGCTGGTGCTAGAATGTCGCTGGAAATGGTCAAGGCGCACTACGAGGATGCCAACAACGACAAGGTGACCTCGGGTCTGCCCGACATAGACGATGAAGGCTAGAATATAGATCACAAAGCTATCTAGGCATCGCTCACGTGTCTTGACACCGAGTTGGTCGATCACAACGTCTTTATGCCGCTTGATATCATTGACGGCGACCATCACAGCTCCTCTTAGTCCCTCAAGACCACCGGCTTCCAAGATGAGCAAGATGGCTCTCTTGGTGCTAACGATGCTGCCTCAAAGTCTCCTGCGCCAGAAGAATGAAAAAAAATATGTAATATTTGTTTCCTCTGGATTTGTGTATGCAGTAAAACTATGTTGTTAACTTAAGGTGGAAAAACAATAGCTGTAATTTCCTGCTACTCAAGTGCTAGTTCTAGCATGTAAATATTTTTTAAGCAAGTGCTGGCTTATCCATTACTTTGGTTTTTATGCTTGACCTTTCGTGAGTCGTAAGACTCGTAGTCGGAACCATGCGCTCAAGTGATGATGCCCAATGGCACCATCAAATCCTCAGAACAAAATCGCAGACTTCAAGTGCCAAAAGTCACTACTCCAGAATCCACACAAAGACAACAACGAACGTGTAGACCAGAAAACTTAAGCTAACGCCCATAGGAGGAATTTTCACAAGTGCCAGTGCAAAGCTTGAACATAAAGCTTTTATACGATCAAAAAATGAACACTAAAGGAGGTAAAAGAATCAATAATATGAGTGAACCAGAGAGCTTTATTTCATTGATCATATAAGAAGTACATAGTAGATAAAAAATATGCTAAGTGTAAAAAGGACGTAGCTGTGCTATATTACATGGCCTATCATGCTCCGTGTAGTCATCATCCGGGTCACGTCGCTTACGCTTATGATCATTGTTGGGTCTATCCTCAAGTTCATGATTGTCAACGAGGTAGTAAGACCCATTGAGAAGCGCCTTGCTTATGTTGAACGGTCCTTCCCATGGCGGGGATAACTTGTGTGACTTCTTCTGCTTAAGTCGGAGCACCAGATCCCCCTCTTTAAACGAGCGATACCGAACGCGGAGACTATGATAGCTGCATAGCTTCTGCTGGTAGATGGTGGATATTTGGCATGACAATACTCGCTCTTCCTCGAGAAGGTCCACATCTAGGCACCTGGATTCTTCCGCATCATCTTTGTCGTAGGTGTCAACTCTTGGTGAATCGTGAAGAATGTCGGAAGGCAGGATGGCTTCTGCTCCATATACCGTGAAATAAGGGGTGTAGCCGGTAGATTTGTTGGGCGTAGTTCGTAAACTCCACAACACAGATGGTAATTCCACCGCCCAGGATCCAACTACTCTATGTAGCGATGCCTCGAGATGTGGCTTGATTCCTGAATTAATCCATTGGCTCGCTCAACTTGGCCATTGGACTGTGGATGTGCCAGAGATGCTAGGTCAAGTCGGATGCCCTTCTCCCAACAATAAGCTTCCACTTCTCCGAGTGACAAGTTGCTGCTGTTGTCGGTGATAATGCTATGTGGGAGACTAAATCTCACCACTAGATCCTGGTCAAACCCAAGGGCTGTTGCCCCATCAAGCTTTCTAATGGGTTTAGTTTCTATCCATGCATTTGGTGAATTTATCAACTGCTACTAGCAGATGCGTAAACCCACATGGTGCCATCTGTAATGGACCAACCATGTCTAGCCCCCAGACTGCAAACGGCCAAGTTATTGGTATTGTTTGCAATTCTTTAGCTGGAACATGTGGTTTTTGGGCATAAAACTGGCATCCCATGCACATCTCAACCAGCTTGTCAACGTCCGCCTTCGCGGTTAGCCAGTAGAATCCTTGTCGGAAGGCTTTGGATACCAACGATCGAGGAGCGGCATGATGCCCGCAATCTCCGAGATGGATCTCACGAAGGATTTCCATACCTTCTTGCTGGGAAACACACTTGAGGTATACACCAGTGGTGATTCTTTTATAGAGCTTTCCATTAATTATGGTATAGCACTTTGCTCGATGTACTATTTGCGGTCTTTCGACCTCGTCGTTTGGCAAAGTTCCGTGTATGATATTCCATGAATGGTTTTTTCCAAGTCGGAGGGACCTTTGTCAGTGTGTGAACATAAGAGTCAATACTATCCGGGTTATCGGGGTCCGCTCCCTTCACGGATGGTGTCTGTAGATGCTCTAGAAAAACGCTAGGCGTAATTTTTTTAGCCCTGTCCAAGCTTTTACAGTAGATCAGATGCCTCATTTTCCTCCCTTGGGACAAACTTGAATTCATAGCCCAAGAAGCTCTTCGCTATCTCGTCCACTTTGTCTCGATATTCCACTATCATAGGGTTCCGTGCATTCCAGGTGCCAGCCACCTGCTGGGCAACCAACTCAGAATCTCCACAGCAAACTATGCACTTGATGCCAATATCCTTGGCTACGCGTAGTCCGTGAATGAGTGCTTCATACTCCGCCATATTGTTTGTAGCCTCGAAGTGAATCTGCAGAACGTAATGTAGCTTTCCCCTGGTTGGTGACCATAACAGTACACCAGGCACCGAGCCATTGAGTAACTTTGATCCATCAAAGTGCATCATCCAGTATTCTGGATCTGGTATGGGGTAGCATCTGGTATCTCCGTCCAATCTGCGACAAAATCTGCCAAGGCCTATGATTTGATAGCGTCGCATCTCTTGTAGGTAATCTCGAAGGCGGCAAGTTCAATGCCCCACTTCGTGAACCTTCCTATAGCGTCACTGTTGTTGATGATGTCAGACAGTGGAGCTTTGCTCACAACTGTGATAGGGTGCACCTGGAAATAGTGCCTTAGCTTCCTAGAAGCAAGTAATACTCCATAAGCTAGCTTCTGGTAGTGCGGGTAACGCTGCTTGGACTCTGTCAATACCTGACATAGTAAGCTGGTCGTTGAACTCCGTACTCATGCCTTGGTTCTTTTCGCTCTACCACGACGACGATGCTGGTTACCCGGTTGGTGGCCGCCATGTAAATCATCATAGGCTCCATAGGCTCGGGTGCTACAAGTATAGGTGCCGAGGAGCGTATCTCCTTTAGATACTTCAGTGTTGCATCTGCCTCGTCCATCCAAGTGATTTTGTCCGCCTTCTTGAGCAACTTGTACAGCGGCAGATCCTTCTCTCCAAGTCGGCTAATGAACCGGCTTACTGCTGCTATGCAACCTGTGAGCCGTTTTATGTCCTTCAGGCATGTTATACGGTTTATGTTTAGGATTTCGTTGATCTTCTCCGGGTTGACCTCGATTCCATGCTGGGAAACGATGAAGCCCAACAATTTGCCGGCTTGAACCCCGAAGATGCACTTCTTTGGATTAAGCATCATGTTGTATTTCCAGAGATTATCAAAGGTTTCTTTTAAGTCGGATATTAAGTCGTTTGACATAGGCGTGAATGTTCTGACCAATTTGATCATGGAGGCAATGCTGCATAGTCCGCTGGTACGTAGCACCTGCGTTTTTCAGCCCAAAGGGCATCATAACATAGAAAAACGTGCCATAAGGTGTGGTGAACAAAGTGGCCAATTGGTCCGACTTCCTCATATTTATCTGGTGGTATCCTGAGTATGCATAAAGAAAATACAAAATCTCCAAGCCAGCCATCGAGTCAATGACTTGGTCAATGCAAGGAAAATCAAACGGATCTTTGGGACACGCTTTGTTCAAGCCGATGTAATCAACGCACATTCTTAATTCTTTGGTTCCCTTTTTGGGGACAAGTACAGGATTGGCCACCCATCGGGTGTGAAGGACTTCCCGGATAACACTAGCCTTAAGTAACCTAGCTATCTCTTTGCCTATGGCGCGTCTCTTCTTGTCTCTGAAACGTCGGAGAGGTTGTTTCACCGTTTTGCATTTTGGATCAATATTCAAGCTATGCTTGCCAGGTTCCCTAGGTACATCTTTCATGTCAGCTTGTTGCCAGGAAAAGAAGTCCATATTCTCACGGAGGAACTCGACGAGCGCGCTTTCCTATTTAGGGTCCAGGTTCTTCCCAATGGCGATGGTCTTGGAGGCATCGCCTACCATAAGTTCCACCGGCTTGGTTTTGATGGCGGCCTTGAAGGCTGGGGCGGAATTAGAAATCTGCTTCTTCGACACCGGCATCTCCATGGTATCGACCTTGCTTTGGACCATGAATTCTTCACTATAGAAGACAGCTTCTTCAAAGGCTGCTTCTCCAATCTCGCAGTCCCTTGCCTTGGTAAAGCTTCCGGATACGTGATGATGCCGTTTGGTCCTGGCACCTTGAGCTTGTTGTAGACGAAGCATGGCTTGGCCATGAAGGTGTGGAAGATGTCGCGTCCGAAGATGACGTGGTACACGATCTTGAAGGGGACCACCTCGAAGGTCATGCGTTCTTGGCGGTAATTATTAACTTCGCCAAAATCGACTTGAAGTGTAATGCACCCAAGGGACCGAGCCTCCCAGCCAGGAACTACACCATGGAACACGGTGATGGTCCGCCTTAGGTTAGCCTCCGTCAAGTTCATCTTGTGTAGCGTATCCAGGTACATGACGTTGATGCTGCTTCCACTATCCACCATACATTTGGCGAACTCGTTGCCGTGAATCAGGGGGTTGATGACCATGGCGTATTGGTTCTCCGTAGGGATGAGGTCTGGGTGATCCTTCCTATCCCAAGTGATTGGAATATCCGACCAGCGTAGGTACTAGGGAACTGGGGGTAGAGTAGCCATCAGTATCCTCATAGAGGTTTTTCTAATGTCGGACAGTAGGGGTGCCAAGGAAAGTGTGGTAGACTACAACCTTCTTCTCAAAAGGGTTCTTTCCCTTGCCATCGCCCTTGTCTGCGTTCTTGGGGTCAACATCCTCGTCCATGTCACTTGAATCCTTGGACTCCTCCTCCTTCTTCTTCCCCTTGCCCTTGCCTCGTGGTCTGTTCTTTCGACTTTGCTTGTAGCCAGACTCCTGGTCCTCCTTGAGATCGTTGATGAACTTGCAATGGCGATTGGTGTGATTCACTTTGCCATTGGCGTCGAGGTGTACAAGGAACGCCATACCACTGTAATCCTCGTACGTTTGGGGTACACAGAGCGATGCCGGGGTAGTTTCGCTACCTCACTGCTGCCCACGACCAGGCCCCGTCCTCGGCCACGCTGTCCGCCATCACCTCGTCATGCAAATCCCATTGCGACCATGTCATAGGTTTGCTTTTCTTCTGGCAGGTTATTCCGCTTTGTGTTGTTGTTCCTCCTAGCTTGGGTTGGAACGGCCGTTGCCGGAAGGGAGTCGCGAGCATCGTCGGCGGCGGCCACGAACTCACTAGCCAGCTAGATCATATGGTTGGGATCTAGCCGGTGATTGTCCTACAGGAGCTTCAACTTATGTTGGAGAAACATACCTTTCATCAACCCATCGATGAAGGCGGCCATGGCGGTCTGAGCATGCACTCCTGCGCAGGAATTCTTCATATCCAGCCAGCGAGAGTGGTAGGCGCGAGATGACTCGTCTTTCTCCGGCATGCACCGCTGTAGATCGACAATAGTGCATGGACGCTTATACGTACCCTTGAAGTTCTTGGTGAACGCTTCTTGCATGTCCAACCAGCGGCAGATGGACTTCTCCGGCAAGTCATCAATCCATTGGTGGGCCGTGCCAGCCAGCATTAGTGGGAGGTACTTGATGGCGACGTTGGGGTTACCTCCGGCGATCTGCACCGTGTTTCCATAATCCTGCAACCTCGTAGTTGGTTTGCCTGTGCCGTCCTAGGGCTTGATGGTCTTGTCAATCCAGAAACCCTTTGGGTAAGTTGCGGTCCGTATTACAGGTCCAAAGCAACATGGTCCCAGGTATTGTCTGTCCCGGGCCTCGTGAATCTTGTCCAGGCGTGAAAGTGTGTCGTATGGCTCGGGGCTTGTTCTTCTCTTCTTGCCACCAGGGGAAGGGCTGCGTGAACGACACGGGCTTCCTCCGCCATGGTGGCTTCTAGGGGGCGACGGAGGCGGAGGTGGAGGTGGGTTATCCATCTTCTTTGTTACACTCCTTTGATGCATCACGCTTGTCGTGGTTGCTTATGGGGCGTGGAGGTCATGGCTCGACCTGCTCTTGTGTCCTTGGTTGTGCTCTCCATCATGACGGGGCTGCTCTACGTTGTCGCGGATGACGATGCCGCTTTGCCTTGGCGGAGACATCTCCGTGCGATGGTGAGCCTGGGGTCTTCGCGATGTCGGGGAGGGGCGATGGAGATGGGTGACGAGGATGAGCCTTGCGTCAATGGTCGGAGGATATGGGGATAGCGTCCTTCCTGTTGCGTGCATCCCTCAATCTTTGTTCTGATGAACCCTTCTGGTACCTGACATCATGAGGATATCGGTCCCTTGGCGTCTTAGGATTGCTATACTGGCAATACGCTGGGTCAGACTCGAGCCTCTGAGAGGTGGCCTTTTTCCTGCAGTTTCACCTCCTTTGCCACAAGATCATAGACATGTTCTACCGCTGCGGGTGATCTATCCTTCTCCAGAAGGGTCTTGGCGTCGGCTAGGTTGAGAATAGGAGTGGGCATGACCTGCCTGCCCTCGCTCTCAATGTATGTATTTGCTTGTGGCGGCTTCGAGGGAGCCCATCCTAGGTTTCTCCATTCACCAGGATCATTGATGATGCGAGCCGGAGCTTTCTTACCCTTCTGCTGCTTGAGCAGAGTCTTGTACTCGGCCTACATGGCTCTAGCTTTCTCTATTGACTTCTGCACATTGGCCAGATCTTGATCCAGCTTTGCGCCTTGCTCCACGATGGCCTGCGCTTCCTCTAGCAGCTGCTGGCGCTTCTCGTCAAGCTGGACTACGTTCCATATATGAGCCACAGTCATGGGCTCGACGAGCAGGTTGCCGTACATCACTCTATCGGCTGGAGTGATTTGGGCAGCTGCAGACATAGATGTCGGAGGCGGCGGGTTTGCGGTGTTGTTGTTACTCGGACTGACGTTGAATTCATGCGGCTGCTGCGCTGGGTTAGGCGGAGGGGGCATGGGTTTTGCGCGATCATTGTCGGCAGCAACAGGTGGTCCCTTCCCCTTGTCTAGCCCTTTAGGCGGATCTTGGCCGGGTTAATCTTCCTTCATCACGGTCCTGATAGCGACGAACACTGCTCGAGATGTGATGGTCATGTCGGCCTGCTCCTCGCGTTTGAAATCCTCCTCATCTTCTGCATAGCAGAGTCTAGCTCCTCTGGCTTGAAGTCTATCTCCTCCGAGTCAGCACTGAAGTCGGTGTAGAGTGCGTCCAGGATGAAGTCGGAGGGTGCCGGGGCTTCCTCGATGATGGGTGGTGGTGGTGCATGATACGTCGGAAACATATCTATAATTTTTGATGATTCATGCTTGTTTTGTATCTACTTTGCTTTGCTTTCACTACACTTTGAGGTGTTTTTATATCTTTTCTGGAACTAACCTATTAACAAGTTGCCACAGTGCCAGTTGCCAATTTTCTTCTGTTTTTGGTTCCAGAAAGGCAGAAAATAAATATTCTCGGAATTAGACGGGACAAAAGCCAAAGTTATTATTTTCCCAGAGCAACACGGAACCACGAAGTAGAGACGGAGGGGGGCCACAGGGTTGCCAAATCCCCCTAGGCGCGGGCAAGCCCTAGAGGCGCCTGGAGGGGGTGTGGGCCCCCTTGACCCCCACCGACCTTGATTCCTGCGCCTATAAGAAGCCTCTGACCCAAAAACACTATGGAATCTAGAAGAAATCCACGAAAACCTCCGTAGAGCCACCAACACCGAAGGGGAGATTCGGGGGACAGTAAGTTTCTGTTCCGGCACCCTTCTGGGACGGGGAAGTGCCCCCGGAGCCATCTCCATCGATCTCCACCACCATCTCTTGATTCCCATGATGAGGAGGGAGTAGTTCTTCCTCAGGGCTAAGGGCTCTACCTGTAGCTATGTGTTCATCTCTCTCTCTATGCATGATCTTGTGGTCATGAGCTTTGTAATCAAGTAGATCTACCTTGCTACTCAAGTGCTTCAATAGATCTCTGCTCTCCCCATGTGTGTGAAAGTGACATCGTGCACGCCATGGTGGAACTTAGGCTTGAGTCTACATAAATACTCTTTGTGCTTTAATAGATCTATGCTTTTCCCCACGTGTGTGAAAATGACAGCGTCCATACCGTGTGTGACACTTTGGATAGATTGAATATTTGTTATGAGTTATATTTGGAGTTGGATGTCTCTATGAAATTATGGTGTTTGTTGGAACCATCTAGCGCTCAAGGTGACAGTGTGGGGTTATCTAGATTGGGGAAGGCGGACTTTGAGGAGTGCTGTTATAGCCCTACCGATGATTAGAGTGTCCAACCGGAGAGTAGTTAAGACTAGTATCATGAAGAGAGGATATTTATATGAGAGAGTGTTCAGTAATGAAATTATGATCCCTAGGCCTTGTTCCTAAACATTGAAACACCGTTTGCTACTAGATCTGTTGCATGTTTGCTTTATTCCATCTGTTTGCTTTCTTTAGTCTTCCTCCACACCATCAGATCTTTTCTGGCACCATTACCCCACGCCAACAACAAGTGAGAAGATATTTTGTGGCACCGTTACCACGTGTATTTCACTATCTCTTCGCCGAACTAGTGCACCTATACACCTGACAAGTGTATTAGGTGTGTTGGGGACACACGAGACTTCTTGTATCTTGATTGCAGAATTGCTTGAGAGGGAATACCTTTGACCACTTCCTTCCTAAGTTCGATAAACCTTGGGTAATCCACTTAAGGGAAACTTGCTGCTATTCTACAAAACTCTGCACTTGGAGGCCCAACAACTATCTACAAGAATAGAAGTGCGTAGACATCAAGCTCTTTTCTGGTGCCGTTGCCGTGGAGGTTTTGGGCTTTTATCTTTCCTCCTATATTTGATGATTATGGTGATGAGAATAATAGTGATAGCTATTATGTTGAATTTGCTCCCACTACAATTAATAAGAATGGCTATTCTTATGTAGAGAGTAATAATCATTTTATGCATGTGGCTCATGATAAGAATGTTTTATGTGATAGTTATTTTGTTAATTTTATTCATGATGCTACTGAAAGTTATTATGAGAGAGGGAAACATGGTCTTATGCATCTCACAAATATTAAGTTTCCCCTCTTTATGTTGAAAATCTTGAAATTGCACTTGTTTTGCTTTCCTATGCTTGTTGCTTTGTGCTTTCATGACTTGTTTCTTTACAAGATTCCTATGCATTGGAAGTGGGTTAGACATAAATGTTTTTTGAATTTGCTTCTTGATACTCTCTTTTAAATCAATTCATATTTCTTATGTGAGCATTAAAGAAAAGTAGTTGTTGGGAGATAACCCAAGAGTTTTATTGAGTCTTGGAAGTTATTACTTCTGTAATGACTTATCCTTATCCTTTTTATTTGCTTTTTTGTGCCAAGAATGACCTCTAATGAGAGGGAAGTAAGATTTGGGGAGTTGTTGTCCCGAAACAGATTTCTGTCCTTCACCAAAAAATTTCGTGAGGAGTCTCTATAACTCGGATTGAGCTTACAATTTATGAATAAATACCCTAGTATGTTAGATAACTTTCGTTAGTTCAACACTCTTTGATTTGAGCAACATAAATTCTTCGAAAAAATCGGTTTTTCTACCTACTGGTCTGTTTTGACAGATTTCTTCCATTATTTGCATTTGCTTCTTATTGATTCCTTTTTGAGTTATCTTTTGTGGAATTGAGATTTTTGAAGGAGTTACTACAGTAGCTTGTGTTTTTATTGAAAAGTCTTGTTGTTCCAAAGCTTTGTCTAAAGTTCTATTATCTTTTGAATGCACTAATGTTGGTAATGAAGATTGTGTGAAGTTTTGTATGAAGGAAAATTTGCAGGTGTAGAGAAAGAATGATGTAATGAGATGAAGAATGGAAAAAATCTCAAGCTTTGGGATGCCACCCCGTATCACCCAAAGAAATATTCAAGGGGTACAAGCGTCAAAGCTTGGGGATGCCCAAGGCATCCCCTTCTTCATCAATAAAAATGTCAGGTCTCTCTAGACACTTTGTTTTTAATGTTTCATGCATTGTTGTGTTGTTCTTGGAGCGTCTTAGTTTTCGTTTTTGGTTTTCATTTGCTTAGTCTGCTTGAGTAAGTTGGTTGGTTACACCACACTTCTTTTGGAGAGAGACACACTCTGTTTCCATTGCCTAGAACACTCTAGTTTTCACTCTTATTGTTTTGAGAGTGTTCACTTTTGCTAGCACTGTGTTTAGCCTTAGTTTTCTTGTGCTTTCAGCTTAGAACTTTTTAGTTCTTCTTTGTGGATTTGTGAGACAAGCTCACTGATATTTATTGATTACTATCCTTATGAGTTGTTTCAAATAAGTTGTTTGGTGTTGGAAAGGAGTAGTAAGTTCTTGCTTGTAAGTACAAGAAGAGCTTGCATTGACTGTGACTTAGACTTTATCATGACATGCTAGGTACATGTTGTTTTGACCTTATGCTTAGTGATTATTGTTGTAGCATGTCTTGTTCAAACAATTGGGATTGCTTAGTGTGCTTTGAAAGAATTATGCGTTGTTTTAACATGCAAAAGCATAGTATTGTGGTATTCTTCTTTGATGCTTTGTTTGGGTTGACTTGGCACATTCTCACACCATGTTATGACTATGAACAAGTCACCATTGCCTCTATGATCATTTAGTCCTTGACTTGTAGTACCATTCTTTGCTTTGATTAGTATGCTTTGTTACACTGCATGATTATGGCCATTATGCTCTCTTAGTTGGTTGCTCCCAGTATTTTGCTAGCCTCCACTTGTATGAGTAAGTTCTAATCATGCTTCCTCCCAAGAAACCAAGTTTTTCCAAAGTGTCCACTATAAAATCCTATGCATGGTGTGTTACACCATTACAAGTATATTCTTGTTTTCAACTATCTTCCAAATAAAAACTATTTTGTTATGTGAAAACTTAGTGATTAAAGCCCTCACGAACTTGATGGCACACTTTATTCTTTGCCCCTAATAAACTTGAACCATTGTGACAACCTTGTTGTATATGATTGCACTTATAAGTTGGAATTAGCAGAACCGTGTTGTCACGGGGAACGTTTTCAACATTGCACTTGTACCTTGTTGTACTCAGTTGATATCATGTTCTTTTGTCTATGGATGTCACCGGTGTGAAATAAAGAGGGAACTTGTAAGTCCATGGAGTTTGTATCCTGTGTTAGAGAAACGCCTGGGCCGCTAGCCGAAGCCATGCCTAATCATGGTGGAAACTTGCAGCATCACCATAATGAGCTATCTATGAAGCATCCTCAATAAAAAGCTATGCATTTGGTAAATAAAAAGATTGCCGAGATGCTCATTGTCTGCTTGCCTTGTCATTTTTGTTATGCGAAAGCTCCTCTACCATGTGCAAGGGGTACCCCGTTGGGGGTTCTCAATGATATGCAAATACTTACAGTGACAAAAACTTACCTGGACACAAAGTTGAGTATGCATGAGGAGTGGCCCTCGTATTCAAGGTACTTGAGATTGCTAACTTATACTTCATCAAATCATATACTCCAGCTTTGCCACTTTAACCTTAACCACTTCAAGATGCTTATGATAGGGGCAATGAGGGCTGAAAGCTAACAAGTACCATAATTTTTGGAAGCTCTTTTTGAAACTTGTAATCCCTTCTTCCTTTAAAAAAAGGCCTTTCTCACTACTAGGAAAATGGCCTTTAGTGGCGCACCTGGAAACATCATCCGTTGCGCACTAGCAGTGCGCCACGGGCCTTGCGCTACAGCTATCTCTCAGCCGTGGCGCACTGCCTAATGCATACGGCTAGTGCGCCACAGATGTTTGGGCAGGTGCGCTACCCACAGGATCTTATGTGGCGCACTACCTAGTGCGCCACTAAGCTTCCATAGTGCGCTTTAGGTGTAGTGCGCCACAGAAGGTAGACCATGTGCGCCACAGATGTATTTTTTGTTTTTTTTAGTTTCCGAGCCAGATTATATACAATACAGATTATATACAATATTACAGCAGATATACACAGACATGTACAAGATATACAATTATATATATAGATACTCAATATGAAAAACAAGATTGAAACAAATACATATAGATAAGTCTCATACATGAATACATAGTCTAAGTTACATTGTTTCGATCATGTTACAAAGTAGTAGTTGGTGACATGCGAATACATGTGTCGATCGAACAAGTTAGAGCTCGGAAGCTCGCCTAGACATCTAAACTAGCTAGACACAAACGCGGGATAAATACGCAAAGAAGATAAGCATGATCACCGCCGCGACGAAGGTGTAGGTCTTCATCCGGTTCCTTGTCCTAACTCCCGCTAGATAGCGCGTGTATCTAGCTTCCGCCTCCGCCATAGTGCTGTACCCTTTGTAGATATTGCCGCTGAAACGGTGCACCTGTCTCCGGCAGTCTTCCCAATCATCGTAGACTCCGGGAACCCGTCCCTTGTACACGACGTACCACGTCATCTGTAAGTTGACAATAATAATTAACCGATGATTGAAAAAAAACATATATAATTAAAGTCACATATGAAGATACACTTATAGAAAGTACTCCTAAATCAAAAAGACCAAACTCAAAAAGCATGCCTCATATATAACTAGGTTGTTTGACACAGGAATATGCTATGATGGAACTGTTTGCCAAGTAGGATGCACAACACCTGGACCTGTGCACAACATTTCAATCATCGGCATTATTCTCGAAAAAGACCAAAGTAACTCAAAAAGCATGCCTCATATATATACATAGGTCGTTGGACACAGGAATATGCTACGATGGAACCGTACGCCAAGTAGGATGCACAACACCTGGACTTGTGCATAGCACAAGGCGTACAATCCCATCGTAGCACATTCGCATATATAGTGTGCCACGACATTTCAATCATCGGCATTATTCTCGAAAAAGACCAAAGTAGCTCAAAAAGAATGCCTCATATATAACTAGCTAGGTCGTTGGACACAGGAATATGCTACGATGGAACCGTACGCCAAGTAGGATGCACAATACCTGGACTTGTGCATAGCACAAGGCGTACAATCCCATCGTAGCACATTCACATATATAGTGTGCCACGACATTTCAATCATCGGCATTATTCTCGAAAAAGACCAAAGTAGCTCGAAAAGAATGCCTCATATATAACTAGCTAGGTCGTTGGACACAGGAATATGCTATGACGGAACGGTTAGCCAAGTAGGATGCACAATTCCTAGACTTGTGCATATCACAAGGGTAACTATCGCGTCATAGCACATTCACATATATATTGTGCCACGACATTTCAATCATCGACATATTCTCGAAAAAGACAAAAATAACTCGAAAAGAATGCCTCATATATATACATAGGTCGTTTGACACAGTAATATGCTACGATGGAACGGTGAGCCAAGTAGGATGCACAAGACCTGGACTTGTGCATATCACAAGGCTCACAGTCCCATCAGAACACATTCTATATATAGTGTGCCACGACATTTCAATCATCGGCATTATTCTCGAAAAAAGAGTAAGGAAAAAAAGAAGGACCAAATTGAGCAACGGACCAAAGAGTAAGCAAAAAAACCAAGCATTGATTGATATATAATAATAATAAGCAAAATAAGTAAGCGATGATTCATAAACCTAATAAGATAAGTACACATGTCCACACACACACAAAGGTCATCTATAGTTTTTAACTACAACTAGGCCAACATCAAGCCTTCTGGCTCGGCTTAGGGAACGGGAGGACGCCTTGTCTCGTCATGAACTTCCTATAGTCACCCTGCATCTCTAGGCGATCTTCGATGTCACGGTTATTCGGGATATTTCCTCCGTAGAAGATCCCCCCCGAAGTCTTGACATCACGAAAGATGATTGCCCCAAACTGCTGCTGGATGCGATACATCTCTTGTCTAATATCCGAATCATTGATCTTGGCCTTTGCTTCGGCCCACTATTTGAGATGATCTGGCAGCGTAGAATTCTGCTGGTCAAGTAGGAACGCCCTCATGTGATGGAGTGCGTAGTAGGCTTCCTTCTTACTGTTTTCCGGCTGCTTCACGCAGGGGAACTCCGTTACGTGGTTGAAGACGTGCCTGCCGAACTTGACCTTCGTACACACGAAGGTGGTGCCTTCCGTCGAGGCAAAGCCAGTGAGAGCATCATCCAGAACTTCCTTGATCTTGTCGTAGTTTTTCTTCTTTTCTAGACTCCCCGAGTCGAAATACGTGGCGTGGGAATGCTTCGGCGATAAGGAGATTAGCGTGCAGTGTTCATCTCTGCGCAAGAAATTCAAATGGAATGTGTTGGAAAGAGAATGATGATGATCTAATAAAGCCAATCGACGGTGGCGAGTGAATAACGACTTACTCGGGAAAGTAAGGCACGAGAATGTATTCCTTTGTCTTGTTCGCCACGAGGATTCTTTTTAGGTACAAGGCCACGATACGTCGTTCGGCGGGGGAACCCAAGCAGCCGTCACGCATGTAGTAGGGGTCCACTATAGCGATGCCCGGTGTGTTCTCTCTAATGATCTGCATGGTCAGGCTGAGAGAAAACAGACGGACCATGGTATAGTGCAGCGGGTATAGGTGGAACTGTAGGGGTTCGTAGCATGGAAAACAAAAATTTTCTATCGCATACAAACAAACAAGCCAAGATCTATCTACTAGATTGTAGCAACGAGTCGATGGAATAACTCACCCTCGAAGATTCCAAAGTGTTTAACGAGAGCAGATTCTCGTGGGTGATGTAGTCGTACTCTTTCCGATCTCAAGATCGCGTAGACGATCCTTCCGGCGCCGCGTTCAATAGCGCTCCATGATCGGTCACACGTTGATTCGGTACTCGAAGACCTTCCTCTCCTTGTTCCAGCAGGCAGTGGAGGTTGTAGCACTCTCCTCGCGATTCGGCGATAACAGCGTGGTACCGGAGGTAGAGGAGATCCTTGAGGCCGCCTTAAGCCGGTGCAGTATGGTGGAGCTTATGAGAGAGGCTATTAGTGGTCTAGTAATTAGACACACCAATTAGAGGGCTCTAAACCAATTAGAAGGCTCTAAGCGAAACAGCTCTAAAGCGGGGTCTAGGTCTAGTTTCTAGTTTAGAGGATAGGAACTTGTGTGTCTCTAGAGGGAGGCCCTGCCCTCCCTTTATAGGTGGGAGGGCTGGCGCGCCAGGGGAGGAGGAGTCCCTCCCCAGCTCGACCTAGGGCTGGCCGCCCGGCTTGGGGAGGAGGACTCCTCCCCAAGTCGATTTCAACTTCTCCTCTTTCCGGCGGCGGTTTGACCGAAAGCTGGCGGTTTGACTTCAATTTAGGAATTAAATAAACCCTTTATTTTGGACAGCGAGAACACTTAGTACATGATGCAATCATTCCATCTTGCAATGACACATTCATGTACCTTCCCCCAGTCCGGACATTCGGGACCTTCTAGAATGTTCCCGATGAAAACACGGAACCATTCCCCAACTCCGAAATGGGACTTTCCTTATATGAATCTTATTCTCCGGACCATTCCGGATAACCTCGTGATATCCGGATCCCATCCGAGACTCGAACAACATTCGGTCTCTTTCTCATAATACCATAACTACTCAAACAACGTCGAATCCTTAAGTGTGTCTCCCTACGGTTCGTGAATTATGCGGACATGATCGAGACACTTCTCGAACAATAACCAATAGAGGAATCTGGAAATTCATATGGCTCCCACATATTTCTCGATTACTTTGCGTCGAATGAACCACTTACATACGATACCAATTTCCCTTTGTCTCACGATATGTTACTTATCCGAGGTCATGATCGTCGGTATCTCTGCATACCTAGTTCAACCTCGTTACTGATAAGTACTCTTTTCTCGTTCCCGTGATATGTGATCCCTTGTGACCAAGTCACATGCTTGCAAGCTAATTGGATGACATTTCACCGAGAGAGAGAGAATATCTATCCGTCATGTGGATGGACAAATCCCACTCTTGATCCATGTGTTTCAACCAATACTTTCCGAACACCCAATGCCACTTTTATAGCCACCACGTTACGGTGTGGTGTTTGATGACATCAAAGCATCCATCCGATAAAGGCAATATGCATGATCTCATGGTCGAAGGAATTAGGTTACTATGTATCAGAAAGCATATAGCAATTGAACTATTGAAATGACTTGATCTTTATGCTACGCTTGTCTATAGGAGTATGTCCACCATATCATTCTCCTAACGATATGATCTTGTTGTTGATAACATCTCAATGTTCATGACAAAGAAACCACATCATCAATCAACCAACAAGCTAGTGAAGTATAGAGGCCATACTAGGGACTTCAAATTAAGTTTACAAATCACACAAGTATTAATGGTTTCCTTGTTAATACTATTATAGCATGAATGTAAACATTTATCATAAACACAAAGATATATAATAATAACTACATTTATTATTACCTCTAGGGCATATCTCCAACAGTCTCCCACTTGCACTAGAGTCATCTAATCTAGATTACATGGTAATATACCGAACACCCATGGCAGTTTGGTGTTGGTCATGTTTTGCCCTTGGGAGAGGTTTAGTCAATGGATCCGCCACATTCAGATCTGTGTGTACTTTGCAAATCTTTATATCCCCATCCTGGATATGTTCTCGAATAGCGTGAAAGCAGCTTGATATGCTTCAGCTTCTTGTGTGACCTTGGTTCTTGCGCATTGGCTATGGCGCCCATGTTATCACGATGATAGACATTGGGTCCAGCACTAGGAACCACACCCAGCTCTGTAATGAACTCTTTCATCCATATCGCTTCTTGTGAAGCCTCCGAAGCAGCCATGTATTCCGATTCAGTTGAAGATCTCGCCACAACGCTTTGCTTTGCACTCCTCCAGCTAACTGCTGCACCATTCAAAATAAATCATTATCCAGTTGTGACTTAGAATCATCGGATCGGTGTTCCAACTAACATCGGTGTAACCATTAACAACGAGCTGTTCATCACCTCCATAAGAAAGAACCATATCCTTAGTTCTTCTCAAGTACTTAAGGATGTTTTTGACCATGTCCAATGATCCACTCTGGATCACTTTGATATCTGCTAGTTAGACTAACGACATATGCGATGTCGGGTCTAGTACATAGCATGGCATACATTAGAGATCCTATGGCTGAGGCATAGGAGTCTTACTCATCTTTTCTCTATCTTACGCCGATGTGGGACTTTGAGTTTTACTCAAGGTCATATTGAGCAACATGGGCAAGAACCCTTTCTTGCTATCTTCCATTCCAAACCTCTTTAGAACTTTGTCCAAATATGTACTTTGTGACAATGATATTTGGCGTTTCGATCTATCTCTATAAATCTTTATGCCTAATATGTAAGCTGCTTCGCCAAGATCCTTCATTGAAAAACTATTATTCAAATACTCTTTGACACTATTAAGAAGGTCTACATCATTCCCAATCAACAATATGTCATCCACATACAGTATTAAGAATGCTACAGAGCTCCCACTCACTTTCTTGTAAATACAAGCTTCTCCATAAGTTTGTATAAAACCAAAACTTTTGATTACCTTATCAAAACGTTGATTCCAACTTCGGGATGCTTGCTTCAATCCATAGATGGACCGTTGAAGTTTGCATACCTTGTTAGCATCTTTAGGATCGACAAAACCTTTGGGTTGCATCATATACAACTCTTCATCAATGTCTCCATTGAGGAATGCTGTTTTGACATCCATCGCCATATCTCATAATCATAATATGCAGCGATTGCTAACATAATCCTCACAGACTTTAAGCCGCTACCGGTGAGAAAGTCTCATCGTAGTCAACTCCTTGAATTTATCGAAACCCTTTTGCGACAAGTCGAGCTTTATAAACGATAACATTACCATCAGCATCTGTTTCTTCTTGAAAATCCATTTGTTCTCGACAGCCTTCCGGCCATCCGGTAAGTCCACCAAAGTCCATACTTGGTTTTCGTACATGGATCCAATCTCGGATTTCATGGCTTCTTGCCATTTATTGGAATCTGGGCTCATCATTGCTTCCTCATATGTCTCGGGGTCATCGGTGTTGTCCACCAACATGACATTCATAACGGAATCATACCAATGGAGTGGTACGATTTCTCGTTGACCTCGAGGCTCAGTAGCAACTTCAACCGAAGTTTCATGATCACCATCACTAGCTTCCTCTCTTATTGGTGCAGGCACCACAGAACTTCTTCCGGTCTTTGCTACTACAATCTCGAGAGAAGGTTCGACAACCTCGTCGAGTTCTACTTTCCTTCCAGTCACTTCTTTCGAGAGAAATTCCTTCTCTAGAAAGGATCCATTCTTGGCAACAAAGATTTTGCCTTCGGATCTATGATAGAAGGTATACCCAATAGTTTCCTTCGTATCCTATGAAGACGCATTTTTCCGCTTTGGGTTCAAGCTTGTCCTGTAACTTCTTTACATAGGCTTCGCATCCCCAAACTTTAAGGAACGACAATTTAGGTTTCTTCCCAAACCATAATTCATACGGTGTCGTTTCAACGGATTTAGACGGTGCCCTATTTAAAGTGAATGCGGCTGTTTCTAATGCATAACCCCAAAATGATAGTGGCAAATCTGTAAGTGACATCATAGAACGAACCATATCTAAGAGAGTTCGATTCTGACGTTCGAGACACACCATTACTGCTGTGGTGTTCCGGCGGTGTCAAGCTGCAGTATTCCACATTTCTTCAAATGCTCGCCAAACGCCAAACTCGTAACTTAGATATTCACCTCCACGATCGAGCGTAGAAATTTAATCTTCTTGTTACGTTGATTCTCTACCTCACTTTGAAACTCCTTAAACTTCTCGAAAGTTTGGACTTATGTTTCATGAAATAGATATACCCATATCTACTCAAGTCATCCGTGAAGGTAAGAACATAACGATAACCAACTGCGATGCTACACTCATTGGACCACACACATCGGTATGTATGATTTCCAATAAGTCATGGCTCGCTCCATCATACCAGAAAATGGAGTCTTAGTCATTTTACCCATCAGACATGCTTCGCATCTTTCAAGTGATTCAAAATCAAGTGATTCAAGAAGTCCATCGGAATGGAGTTTCTTCATACGCTTCACTCCAATGTGACCAAGGCAGCGGTGCCACATATATGTCAAATTATCGCTTGATTTCAAACGTTTAGCCTCAATGTTATTAATATGTGTATATCCACTATCGAGATTCAATATGAATAGACCATCTATCAAAGGTGCATGTGCATAAAACATATTACTCATATAAATCGAACAACCATTATTCTCGGATTTAAACAAGTAACCGTCTACTTAATAAACAAGATCGATATAATGTTCATGCTCAACGAGCACCAAATAACAATTATTTAAGTATAAAACTAATCCCGATGGTAGATGAAGAGGTAGTGTGCCGACGCGATCACATCAACCTTTGATCCGTTTCCCACGCGCCGTCACCTCGTTCTTTACTAGCTTCCGTTTATTACCAGCTCTGTTTGAGTTACAAATATGAGCAACCGAACCAGATCAAATACCCGGGCACTACTACGAATACTAGTGAGATACACATCAATAACATGTATATCGATATACCTTTCTTCTTGATGTTGCCGTTCTTCAAATCTGCCAAGTACTTTGGGCAATTCCGCTTCGATGACCTTCTCCCTTGCAGTAAAGCACTCGGTTTCAGGCTTGTCCAGCCTTGGTCCTCTTCGTCGGTATGGTAACTTTCTTACCATCCTTCTTGAAGTGTCCTTCTGCTTAGACTTGCCTTTCTTGAATTTGGTGGTCTTATTGACCATCAACACTTGGTGCTCTTTCTTGATCTCCACTTCAGATTTTAACATAGCAAATAGTTACGCAACTCTTTGTTCATGTTACGCATGTTGTAGTTCATCACAAAGTTCTTGTAACTTGGTGGTAGTGATTGGAGGATGCGGTAAACCCCCAAAGTATTAGGAATCACTATACCCAAACTTTGAAGTTTATTTGCGTGCCTGGACATCTTAAGCACATGCTCACCGACGAGCTACCCTCTTCCATCTTGCGTTAAAGAACTTTTCAAGCTTCATAACTTTCAATTGCCGCATGAGTCTCAAAGATTAATTTGAGATCCTCGACAATATCATATGGATCGACTCTTCAAATCTTTTACAAGCTCGATTCTAAACCATACAAGATAGCACACTGAACTATGGAGTCTTGATTCTTAGAAGCGAGGTAAACATTCTTTACTTCATCGGTAGCATCAGTGCAATGTGGGTCACCTAGCGGTGCATCCAGCACATAGGTCAAATTACCAGCTGTGAGGACAATCCTCAAATTGCGGAACCAATCCATGAAGTTGCTTCCATTGTTTTTCAACTTTTCTTTCTCTAGGAGCATTAAAATTGATGGTAGGGCTGCCATTGATCTACAACATATTTGCAATAGTTTAGACTAAGTTTATGACAAATTGAGTTCAAATTAATTAATGAAATTAAACTAGGTGAACTCCCACTCAAAACAATATCCCTCACATTGTTTTAGTGATCACACGACCAAATCCACTACATCAACACCGATCATCACGAGAGCTGATATAGTTTTAATGGCGAACAATCATCATGTTCATCATATCTACTATATGATTCATGCTTTGCCTTTCGGCGATCCGTGTTCCTGAGGCCATGCATACATGCTAGGCTCGTCAAGATCAACCTTAGCTTCCGCATAAGCAAATCTGGCTTGCTTACGTTGTATTCACCAGCGGAATCAAAGACACCCGATCATCACGTGGTGCTTTGAGCGCAAGCTTTGGCAGTGCATACTAAGGGTGAACACTTTAGAACTTGAAATTTATGTGCATGAGGGATCATCTTATAATGCTACCGTCGTCTACTAAGCAATACAAGATGCATAAAGGATTAACATCACATGCAATTCATAATATGTGATATGATATGGCCTTTCTTCTTTGTGCTTCCGATCTCCATCTTCAAGCACGAACATGATCTCCATCATCACGGCATAGCATCAAGGTCAATGGCGCTTCTTCATGGTTGTAGCCCACCAGCTTCAACTATTACAACTATTTTGAATAGACACGCAGGTCTTAACGAAATTAAAGACAACCATATGGCTCCTGCCGGTTGACAACTTACCATAAGGAACATTGCATAAATCAAATATAATCACAATCATGGCCAGATCAAATCACTGCACACCACTGCAAAACAAAGTTAGAAGCTTCTACTTTCTTTGAATATTTTACGTGGTTTGTGGCTTTCAATAGGTGTCGTTCTAACTACGAACAAGAACCACAACATTGATACTAGCATTGTTGATTACCCGTTGTAAATTGGATCTTTACTATGCTAGGAGAAAGCAGGCACCCATAAAGCCACTTATGCAATATAAATTGCATGTCAAGCGTGGAGCAAGTCTCATGAACGATGTCATGTAAGGTTAGCCGGCCGCTTCATCCCAACATACCGCAAGATGCAAAGTACACAAAAAGCAATCTACAATAAAGCATCAACGTCCACAATGACCATTGTGTTCTACTCTGCAAGATCTACATATAGACACTCGATACCCTTTGTGGGGTTCGTAGCATGGAAAACAAAAATTTTCTATCGCATACAAACAAACAAGCCAAGATCTATCTACTAGATTGTAGCAACGAGTCGATGGAATAACTCACCCTCGAAGATTCCAAAGTGTTTAACGAGCAGATTCTCGTGGGTGATGTAGTCGTACTCTTTCCGATCTCAAGATCGCGTGAGCGATCCTTCCGGCAGCGTTCGCAGCGCTCCCTTGATCGGTCACACGTTCGGTACTCGACGAAGACCTTCCTCTCCCTTGTTCAGCAGGCGGAGGTTGTAGCACTCTCCTCGCGATTCCGGCGATCTGGCAGTGGTGCGGAGGTAGAGGGAGATCATGAGGCTTCGCCTTAAGCGGTGCAGTATGGTGGAGCTTATGAGAGAGGCTATTAGTGGTCTAGTAATTAGACACACCAATTAGAGGGCTCTAAACCAATTAGAAGGCTCTAAACCAAACAGCTCTAAACCGGGTCTAGGTCTAGTTTCTAGTTTAGAGGATAGGAACTGTGTGTCTCTAGAGGGAGGCCCTGCCCCTCCCTTTATAGGTGGGAGGGTGGGGGCGCACGGGGAGGGAGGGAGTCCATCCCCAACTCGGCCTAGGGCTGGCCGCCCGGCTTGGGAGGAGGACTCCTCCCCAAGTCGGTTTCAACTTCTCCTCTTTCCGAAAAGCTGGCGGTTTGAAAACTGGCAGTTTGACTTTTCAATTTAGGAATTAAATAAACCCTTTATTTTGGACAGCGAGAACACTTAGTACATGATGCAATCATTCCATCTTGCAATGACACATTCATGTACCCTTCCCCCAGTGCCGGACATTCCGGGACCTTCTAGAATGTTCATGAAAACACCGAACCATTCCCCAACTCCGAAATGGGACTTTCCTTATATGAATCTTATTCTCCGGACCATTCCGGATAACCAAGTTATAACCCGGATACCATCCGTGACTCCTATCAACATTCGTTATCTTTCTCATAAAACAATAAATACAAAAACAACGACGAATCCTTAAGTGTGTCTACCTAAGGTTCGTGAATTATGCGGACATGATCGAGACACTTCTCCAACAATAACCAATAGAGGAATCTGGAAATTCATATGGCTCCCACATATTTCTCTGATTACTTTGCGAATGAACCACTTACATACGATACCAATTTCCCTTTGTCTCACGATATGTTACTTATCCGAGGTCATGATCGCGGTATCTCTGCATACCTAGTTCAACCTCGTCGATAAGTACTCTTTTCGTTCCGTGATATGTGATCCCTTGTGACCAAGTCACATGCTTGCAAGCTAATTGGATGACATTTCACCGAGAGGGCCCAGAGAATATCTATCCGTCATGTGGATGGACAAATCCCACTCTTGATCCATGTGTTTCAACCAATACTTTCCGAACACCCAATGCCACTTTTATAGCCACCCTGTTACGGTGTGGTGTTTGATGACATCAAAGCATCCATCCAGTAAAGGCAATATGCATGATCTCATGGTCGAAGGAATTAGGTTACTATGTATCAGAAAGCATATAGCAATTGAACTATTGAAATGACTTGATCTTTATGCTACGCTTGTCTATAGGAGTATGTCCACCATATCATTCTCCTAACGATATGATCTTGTTGTTGATAACATCTCAATGTTCATGACAAAGAAACCACATCATCAATCAACCAACAAGCTAGTGAAGTATAGAGGCCATACTAGGGACTTCAAATTAAGTTTACAAATCACACAAGTATTAATGGTTTCCTTGTTAATACTATTATAGCATGAATGTAAACATTTATCATAAACACAAAGATATATAATAATAACTACATTTATTATTACCTCTAGGGCATATCTCCAACAGGAACATATTGAAGATGTCGTCGAACCGCAGGAAGAACAGATCCGCAGGGGCATTGTCGACGAAGCCCAAGCCTGGTGGCACCTTAACCACGAATACCGGGTGCGAGGGATCTTTCTCTGATAGAAGGCGTCTCTCTATCGTCATCACGCCGTCATGCACACTCTACAGTTCCGAACTGGCGAGCTTCCGCAAATTCTTAGGTAGCATGGGCTCACCCGCCACATGGATCCTCCACATAATACCCTCGGGTCTTGGTGGCCCGTCCCGAAACCTGATCGGATTCGCAGTTGTTGACGCCACCGGCTGGCTTGAGCTGCTAGATTTTCTTTTCCTGCCCTTTTTTTCCTTTTGGAGAGCGGGCAGGCACCCCAATCTGAGCACCGGCCGCCCTATGTATTATGTCAGGGCTTAGAATAATGGGCCGGTTGGTTGTATCAGCTGGCTCTGTAAAGGCGCAAGCTGGAGGCGTTTCCTGAGAACCAAACAGACGGTTGGTGATAGTGGCTTTCTCTGTGGGGCCACCAGCTAGGTCTTATTCATTGCCAAAATGAGTCTTTGAAGAAGTGATCATTCCGGTCTTCGTCGTCCTCGTCCAGATCCTGCGCCATGTGCATATCATCAACATGATCATCCGACCCACCGCGTGGAGGTGATGGCGGCGAGGGGCCTTGCCACCGCTTGTCGCTGCACGACAAAGCGGTCTTTGTTGTTCAAGGGCGTGATGGCCCCCGCCGTCCCCAAACAGATCATGCTCTTTGGCCATAGCAAGAATAAGCCTAAGCAAGTTCTGAGGACAGACGACTCTTCTTCATCCGCTCCTAGGGGTTGAATGGGAGGTTCCAGGTCGACGCAGCCCCTTAGCACCCGACTAATTTTAACCCTGTGCACGCTATCTGACATCGGCCTTAAGTGGAACGTGCGCTGCAAGGGTTGAACGATGGTACCCTTGGCAACATCCCTCAGCTCGTTGTTCACGTAGCATAAGAGAGTGCAAGGAACATCCGTCTGTGGAAAACATGTACGGCGTCGTCAGACATGCCATAAGAGTAATAGATGGCATGAAAGGCGGTAATTAAAGCAATTTGTTGTCACATCCCAAGATTTTCCAAATCTTGACATGTGAAAATAAAAGATTAAAATAAAACTTTGTTTGATTTTCAGAGCCAGAAGAAACTTTTTAAATTCAATTAGAACTTCAAACCTATTTGAATTAAATAAAACCTAAAGGTATTTAAGATGATAAACTTTTATTAAAGGAAAATAAAAATAATTAAAATATTAATTTGAAAACTCTTAAATGAAAATTTGTTTTCAAAAGAGAAGGTAGAATTATAAATAAAGATTATTTAATAAAGCCAAATTAAAAACTTTGACCAAACTTTGGAAATTAAAACATTTAATAAAATGGCAAAAGTTGATTTAAATAAATTAATAAGATTTTAATATCCACCTTTATTTAAATAAGAGGTTTTACCAATTTAAAGTGAAACATCAAAACTTGTTAAAATTATTTAAAATAAGCTACCTCAAATTCACAAATAAAATCTACTAAAATATTTTGGTCTATATTAAGACTCAAAATAAATATCTCAATAAAATAAAAACTTGTTAGAATTAATAATGAAAGTCTACTTTATTTAGTTATTAATGGACCCTAAAGAAAAAGGTTTATATTATTTTAAACAAGTTTTCCAAATATTCTTTATTCTCAAATAAAACCTACTGATTTGGTTTTAAAAATATTTAAGTAACAAAGAAAGATTTTATTAATTAAACCAAATCCTATTTTAGAAATAAACCATAGCCATTTTATTTAATTAATAAATAGAACCTAGAAAAATTTAAAATATTATTTTATTTTGAAAACTGATTTATACTGCTAAACAGAACCAAAAACACAATGCAAGGTTTAATGAATGTTTGAAATTGTTTGAATGATTGAATAAATTGAATGAAATTTAAAACAGAAATTCAAAATAGAAAAAGGAAAAATGATTCAGTACAATAAAAAAAGGGAAACAACAGCCACCCCAGATGCTCAGCCCAGGAAGCCCACCAGCCCATCTGCCCCTATTCCCCGAACCGTTATTTTTCACCACTTAAACAACCCACTGAGAAGCTGACAAGTAGACCCCTCCCTCCTTTCTTTTCCCACTGACGCTGGACCCCACTCTGCCATGTTCATCGTCCTCCCCTCGACTTCTTCTCCCCCTCACAGCGCGGCCGTTTCTGCCCAGATTTATCGCGTTTGAATTCTCCTTAATGCCGAGCCTTAACCTCGCTGCGACCACGCACCTTAAAACGCTCACCCCTACTCTCTCGTTTCCCTCAGACCCCTCCCTCAAGCACGCCCCCAGGCCGAAGAATTTTGCCAGACGCTTCCCTGTCTCCGACGACCTCCCTCGCCAAAATCCGACCAGCACACACCACCCCGAGCCCTCCCGAGCACCCTGGAAGCTTCCCCACTCCCATACCTTCCTCCCTGTACCAACCATTCATCCGCGGGTGTCCCAGGAAGTTGTCTTGGACCAAGCACAGAAGCGCCGCCGTCTGTCCTCTACTCCGGCAAAGCATACTGGTAAGAGCCGACCACCCCAAGCCCTATAGTTCACACTCACAGCTCCGCCATGGTCTCCCGCGACTAACCATGCTCTCGGTTTGCCCTCTCGAGATCTACAGCGACGCCAGCGACGACGACCACGACGACCACCGTCTGCCTCTAACTCCGACAGCGTTTCCAGGTGAAATCCGACGCCCCTCCGCTCCTCGATCATGCGAGCATATTCGCCTAGGACCTACGCACCTAACCATATTCCTGACTTGCCTTAGGGTGATCTGCAGCGTCGACTTCAACCAGAACCAGAGCCGCCGACCGCTTTCCAACTCCGGTGAGAAATTGCCGCAACCCTAGTGCGCCCGAGCCACACCGACCACCACGACGTGCTTCACCATAGCTCTGCGATCAAGGTGAGCATCCTTCCCCTCTCCTAACGTTTCTGCCGCCAAGCGCCCACAATCTGACCGCCGCCGCTTAAGCCCGTCGGCGCCCGCCATGAATGGTCGAGCGCGCGAACACCGTTGGATCCCTATCCAACGCCTGTGATAGAACACTTAAGCCGCGAAGGGGTACGTTATCTGGACCACCCGATCTAACTTAATCCAACGCCCCACAACGTGATCCACCCCGAACCGGTACCGTCCAACCAGAGCGTGCCGCGTGTCACCTATCTCGTTTTAAAAGAAATTTGATTCTAATTTAACTACAAATTTCAAACCTCTATAACTTTTGATCCACACGTCCAAATTTGACAAATTTTATATCAATAAAATCAGGAGAACAAGCCCTAAACAACCATGGCCTTAGTTTTGAAAATAGTATCCAATTGCTTGATTGAAATTACAAGAACATTTATGTGCTTGTTTAGAATATAAAAATTGTTTAAAATTTATTTTAGGATTAAATCTTTTGCAAAATGGATTTGTGTGACCCTACTGACCCTAGGAAACAACCCATAATATTAAAAATGATTTTTGTGAAATTTAAGTTGAATTATTTAACTTAACCATTTTCTAGCCAAATAAACTCATTGATTTTATTATGGAAATTTTTTGCAAGCACAACTTTAGGAAAATGTTATGGATCAAGCTTACTGACCCAAAACACCAAGCCTTGCCAAAGGAAACTCACTTGGTGAAAAATATAAAGTTTTACTTGAAAAAGAATAAATATCCATCACATAAAATGTTGAATGCATTTTAAAATAGGCTTTGGGCAAAACCTCTAACTAATAACTTTGCCATCTTTGTAAATGACCAATGTGGACCTTACAAAGTTAAAAGCCTAGTGGATACATCCCTTGAGATAAAACCATCTTAAGCATGTTCCCATGCATGACTTAGAGTCCATTGCTTTGGGTGTGAGAAATATTGTTTGAATATTGGTTTGAGTGTTACTTGATACTATGCTTGTTTGAATGATTGTAGTGATATTAGCAAAGTGTGAGACTAGCAAGATCAAGGAGTAAAACCCTCACTCCCTACCAAAAAGGCAAGTTACACTATCATACAAAAGACCTACTATTTTCATTATACTTAGTAGATTTTGTAAACATGCATGAAAATGTTTTATACTTATGCTATGCTAATCCTAATAGGATTCCCTATACACTCCTTAGTGAAAATATTAAAGTTGTACATGCTTAGCCATGCTATGTTTTGAAAAAGAGTTACATGTTGAGATTTTACAAAGGTTGAGAAAAGGACTTGTGATTTTATATAATAAAACAAGGACTCAATGAACCACCTAGGTGGTGGATACTTTATGTTTTGGAGAAAGTGGCAACAAAAGGGACCCATGTCTATGGCAATCACTTTGTGTTGTGCTCCAAATGAAAACCACCTAGGAAACTTAGAGATTGAACATGTTTATCCAATTGTGGCTTTCGTGTACAACCACATGCTATTATGGCTCTGGCTTAGTCAACTACATTAGGAAGACCCATACATTGTCTTTAGTTACCGGACATGGGGATCTGGAATGCTTCATGGGGACTGAAGACAAGCTAGCAATGATGTATGGGAGGACCTTTTGGAAAGACTTCGTCACATTCTCAGTCTGCCAGTACTCCATCTTGGTGAGCACTAATCCAGTAGGCCACTGGTGGCAACAAGATGGGATTGTGTCATGTGGGTAAAGTGTACTCCTTCTGCAGAAGTTAATAAAATCTAAGTACTTAGCCGTGTCCCCGGTTATGGACAATACTGAGCAACTAAAGTTTGAACTATGGGAGATCTCGACATTCTAATTTCTAATATAAAACTTGATGCACTTGGGGTACCAAGGAATTCAAAGAGATTTGATAAAGCTTGTTGCACTTGGGGTTACCAAGGTGCTCAAGAGCATGATGTACTTGGGGTTACCAAGGGACTCATGAGATTTTGATAAAAACTTGAAGCACTTGGAGTTACCAGGTAGCTCAAGGGATTTTGACAAGGGCTTGAACACTTGAGTTTCTACCAAGGAGTTCAAGGAACTTGGAAAAGAGAATGAAAAGAGATTTGACAAACCAATTTGAAAAAGATAGGATAAATGTTGCTTTATGCAAATAAGCCCTAAACTCTGCTTAGCCAAATATGCATGTATGGATAGGATCCACTCATATTATACCTAAAGTGAAACTTGCCAATACAATTCAAATGTATTGACCCTTGTGGCTGTATCTTGTAATGTTGCAGGTTGATTTTTTTTTGTTAGATGAAGATTGTTTGATTGACTAGGACTACAAAGTCTACAACCAACATCTGCCTGTGGCACTTTGAAGATGAAGGACCCATGACTATATTTATTCCGCTGCAATGTATTGTAATAGCCATATGAGCTATGTATGATGTAATAAAATTATATTATTCCTGGTTATAAAGTTATATTTTGACCTTGTTTCTTGATATTACATCTTACTGTGGATGCTAGCTATTGATCCAGGGACTAGGATTGGACAAAAACCCTTAGAAAAATAGGAGTTTTTTTTGTTCCAAAACTTATTTACAAAAACACTTGTAAACTCTTTCCTTAACCATTTTGGTTTCAACTCTACTTCTCTTCTACTTCAACTTGATGGAAAAGCCTAACCATGACCAAAGACTACATCATGTGCAAGGACTTCTTCAACCTCTTCAACTCTAATGACTTCAACATCTTCAACCTCTTCACCAAAGACTTCCAACATGGAAACTACTAAGGATCACAAATAAGATAAAGAAATCTTACTTGAGAAATTAGAGACTGAGGGGATACAAAATAAGAAGAAACCATCAACAACTTTGAAGTATTGTAACCAAGAGTTTGTCTCAAGGAAGCCATGATCTCATGCAAAGGGAAGAAAGATCACAAGTGAACCATATAGATGGACCACCATAATTTAGCTAAGTCAAAAACACACCAACTTATGTAGAGTAACAAAAATATTTTGTTGCCTAAGTATGTGCTTGAACCTTGTTTGAGTGAAATGTTTGTTTGTGATTGCTTGAACATTGCTTGTGTGAATTGTGATGTGTGTGATTAGAAATATTTCCTTAGAAATAACTTACCCATTCTAATCTTCATTCAAACCCAAACAGATGACTACTCCAAAGGACTCCAACATCAAGGTTGATGGCACCAACACCAACCAAGCTGACAGCCTGGGAGAGCTCATAGCAACCCAACATCAATTGAACCAATTGACAGCTCAGTTCCTAGCCAACAATAGTAATGAAGATCCAGCACTGCAAGGGTTTTTGGAGGAGCAGTCCCAATTGATGCTTAAGGTGACTAATCAAATGATTAGCATGGAGAAAAATTATCCTAGAAAAGAGTATGATAGCAAGGATGACAAGAATGTTGTTCTAGATGGAGCTCCAGCTTGCATTATTTGTGGAGACAAGGATCATACTTCCAAGGAGCATGAAGGACAATGCCCCAATTGTGATGAAGACCATCCTGTTGGAGAATGCCCTACCTCTCAAGCTACTTGCTACCTTTGTGAAGGAAGTGATCATACTCCTTGCCTATGTCCTATCTATGCCATGGTAGAACAAAGGAAACAAGAAGGATCTAAGTCTACCAAAGGAAAAGGACCACTTATACCTCCAAGCAAGACAACCCAATTCAAAGGATCTAGGAAAATCAAGAAGCCCAAGCAAGACATGAGCCTTGTACAATGTCGTAAATGTAAGGAAATGGGACACTACTCTAGTGGATGCCCAGAGAACATAAAGAATAAAGGAATTGACCAAGTGTAGTGTAACAACTGTAATGAACCAGGTCACTTTGTAGCAACCTCCCACAAGAGCCACGTAAAGAACTCAATGACATTCATTGCTTCAACTGCAAGAATCCAGGACACTATGCAAGCAACTGTCCAGAAAGGATGAAGAACAAGTTGAACAAGCCTATGGAGAAGCTCAACCTTGGTCCATGAGTCAAGCATAGGAATAAAGCAAAAGTTTAACATAGAGAAATTCCAGGACCCAAGAAGGCCAATATGTAATTTTGTTTGAAAATATTCTAAGGGTGGTAGTACCCTAGCTGCTTTGAACTTGCTTGTAACCCTAACCTTCCCAAATCTCGGGACGAGATTTATTTTAAGGGTGGTAGCCTGTCACATCCCAAGATTTTCCAAATCTTGACATGTGAAAATAAAAGATTAAAATAAAACTTTGTTTGATTTTCAGAGCCAGAAGAAACTTTTTAAATTCAATTAGAAATTCAAACCTATTTGAATTAAATAAAACCTAAAGGTATTTAAGATGATAAACTTTTATTAAAGGAAAATAAAAATAATTAAAATATTAATTTGAAAACTCTTAAATGAAAATTTGTTTTCAAAAGAGAAGGTAGAATTATAAATAAATATTATTTAATAAAGCCAAATTAAAAACTTTGACCAAACTTTGGAAATTAAAACATTTAATAAAATGGCAAAAGTTGATTTAAATAAATTAATAAGATTTTAATATCCACCTTTATTTAAATAAGAGGTTTTACCAATTTAAAGTGAAACATCAAAACTTGTTAAAATTATTTAAAATAAGCTACCTCAAATTCACAAATAAAATCTACTAAAATATTTTGGTCTATATTAAGACTCAAAATAAATATCTCAATAAAATAAAAACTTGTTAGAATTAATAATGAAAGTCTACTTTATTTAGTTATTAATGGACCCTAAAGAAAAAGGTTTATATTATTTTAAACAAGTTTTCCAAATATTCTTTATTCTCAAATAAAACCTACTGATTTGGTTTTAAAAATATTTAAGTAATAAAGAAAGATTTTATTAATTAAACCAAATCCTATTTTAGAAATAAACCATAGCCATTTTATTTAATTAATAAATAGAACCTAGAAAAATTTAAAATATTATTTTATTTTGAAAACTGATTTATCTTTGCTAAATGTAACCAAAAACACAATGCAAGGTTTAATGAATGTTTGAAATTGTTTGAATGATTGAATAAATTGAATGAAATTTAAAACAGAAATTCAAAATAGAAAAAGGAAAAATGATTCAGTACAATAAAAAAAGGGAAACAACAGCCAGCCCAGATGCTCAGCCCAGGAAGCCCACCAGCCCATCTGCCCCTATTCCCCGAACCGTTATTTTTCACCACTTAAACAACCCACTGAGAAGCTGACAAGTAGACCCCTCCCTCCTTTCTTTTCCCACTGACGCTGGACCCCACTCTGCCATGTTCATCGTCCTCCCCGCGACTTCTTCTCCCCCTCACAGCGCGGCCGTTTCTGCCCAGATTTATCGCGTTTGAATTCTCCTTAATGCCGAGCCTTAACCTCGCTGCGACCACGCACCTTAAAACGCTCACCCCTACTCTCTCGTTTCCCTCAGACCCCTCCCTCAAGCACGCCCCCAGGCCGAAGAATTTTGCCAGACGCTTCCCTGTCTCCGACGACCTCCCTCGCCAAAATCCGACCAGCACACACCACCCCGAGCCCTCCCGAGCACCCTGGAAGCTTCCCCACTCCCATACCTTCCTCCCTGTACCAACCATTCATCCGCGGGTGTCCCAGGAAGTTGTCTTGGACCAAGCACAGAAGCGCCGCCGTCTGTCCTCTACTCCGGCAAAGCATACTGGTAAGAGCCGACCACCCCAAGCCCTATAGTTCACACTCACAGCTCCGCCATGGTCTCGCGCGACTAACCATGCTCTCGGTTTGCCCTCTCGAGATCTATAGCGACGCCAGCGACGACGACCACGACGACCACCGTCTGCCTCTAACTCCGACAGCGTTTCCAGGTGAAATCCGACACCCCTCCGCTCCTCGATCATGCGAGCATATTCGCCTCGGACCTACGCACCTAACCATATTCCTGACTTGCCTTAGGGTGATCTGCAGCGTCGACTTCAACCAGAACCAGAGCCGCTCGACGCCGTTTCCAACTCCGGTGAGAAATTGCCGCAACCCTAGTGCGCCCCGAGCCACACCGACCACACGACGTGCTTCACCATAGCTCTGCGATCAAGGTGAGCATCCTTCCCCCTCTCCTAACGTTACTTTAGTAGCGCCGCCCATGATCGACCGCCGCCGCCGCTAGCCACCGTCGGCGCCGCTCGCGAATGGTCGAGCGCGCGAACACCGTTGGATCCCTATCCAACGCCTGTGATAGAACACTTAAGCCGCGAAGGGGTACGTTATCTGGACCACCCGATCTAACTTAATCCAACGCCCCACAACGTGATCCACCCCGAACCGGTACCGTCCAACCAGAGCGTGCCGCGTGTCACCTATCTCGTTTTAAAAGAAATTTGAATCTGATTTAACTACAAATTTCAAACCTCTATAACTTTTGATCCACACGTCCAACTTTGACAAATTTTATATCAATAAAATCAGGAGAACAAGTCCTAAACAACCATGGTCTTAGTTTTGAAAATAGTATCCAATTGCTTGATTGAAATTACAAGAACATTTATGTACTTGTTTAGAATATAAAAATTGTTTAAAATTTATTTTAGGATTAAATCTTTTGCAAAATGGATTTGTGTGACCCTACTGAGCCTAGGAACCAACCCATAATATTAAAAATGATTTTTGTGAAATTTAAGTTGAATTATTTAACTTAACCATTTTCTAGCCAAATAAACTCATTGATTTTATTATGGAAATTTTTTGCAAGCACAACTTTAGGAAAATGTTATGGATCAAGCTTACTGACCCAAAACACCAAGCCTTGCCAAAGGAAACTCACTTGGTGAAAAATATAAAGTTTTACTTGAAAAAGAATAAATATCCATCACATAAAATGTTGAATGCATTTTAAAATAGGCTTTGGGCAAAACCTCTAACTAATAACTTTGCCATCTTGGTAAATGACCAATGTGGACCTTACAAAGTTAAAAGCCTAGTGGATACATCCCTTGAGATAAAACCATCTTAAGCATGTTCCCATGCATGACTTAGAGTCCATTGCTTTGGGTGTGAGAAATATTGTTTGAATATTGGTTTGGAGTGTTACTTGATACTATGCTTGTTTGAATGATTGTAGTGATATTAGCAAAGTGTGAGACTAGCAAGATCAAGGAGTAAAACCCTCACTCCCTACCAAAAAGGCAAGTTACACTATCATACAAAAGACCTACTATTTTCATTATACTTAGTAGATTTTGTAAACATGCATGAAAATGTTTTATACTTATGCTATGCTAATCCTAATAGGATTCCCTATACACTCCTTAGTGAAAATATTAAAGTTGTACATGCTTAGCCATGCTATGTTTTGAAAAAGAGTTACATGTTGAGATTTTACAAAGGTTGAGAAAAGGACTTGTGATTTTATATAATAAAACAAGGACTCAATGAACCACCTAGGTGGTGGATACTTTATGTTTTGGAGAAAGTGGCAACAAAAGGGACCCATGTCTATGGAAATCACTTTCTGTTGTGCTCCAAATGAAAACCACCTAGGAAACTTAGAGATTGAACATGTTTCTCCAATTGTGGCTTTCGTGTACAACCACATGCTATTATGGCTCTGGCTTAGTCAACTACATTAGGAAGACCCATACATTGTCTTTAGTTACCGGACATGGGGATCTGGAATGCTTCATGGGGACTGAAGACAAGCTAGCAATGATGTATGGGAGGACCTTTTGGAAAGACTTCGTCACATTCTCAGTCTGCCAGTACTCCATCTTGGTGAGCACTAATCCAGTAGGCCACTGGTGGAAACAAGATGTGATTGTGTCATGTGGTAAAGTGTACTCCTTGCGAAGTTAATAAAATCTAAGTACTTAGCCGTGTCCCTGGTTATGGACAATACTGAGCAACTAAAGTTTGAACTATGGGAGATCTCGAGATTCTAATTTCTAATATAAAACTTGATGCACTTGGGGTACCAAGGAATTCAAAGAGATTTGATAAAGCTTGTTGCACTTGGGGTTACCAAGGTGCTCAAGAGCATGATGTACTTGGGGTTACCAAGGGACTCATGAGATTTTGATAAAAACTTGAAGCACTTGGAGTTACCAGGTAGCTCAAGGGATTTTGACAAGGGCTTGAACACTTGAGTTTCTACCAAGGAGTTCAAGGAACTTGGAAAAGAGATTTGACAAACCAATTTGAAAAAGATAGGATAAATGTTGCTTTATGCAAATAAGCCCTAAACTCTGCTTAGCCAAATATGCATGTATGGATAGGATCCACTCATATTATACCTAAAGTGAAACTTGCCAATACAATTCAAATGTATTGACCCTTGTGGCTGTATCTTGTAATGTTGCAGGTTGATTTTTTTTTGTTAGATGAAGATTGTTTGATTGACTAGGACTACAAAGTCTACAACCAACATCTGCCTGTGGCACTTTGAAGATGAAGGACCCATGACTATATTTATTCCGCTGCAATGTATTGTAATAGCCATATGAGCTATGTATGATGTAATAAAATTATATTATTCCTGGTTATAAAGTTATATTTTGACCTTCTTTCTTGATATTACATCTTACTGTGGATGCTAGCTATTGATCCAGGGACTAGCATTGTAAAACACAGGAGGGATCAATCTTATTAAAGGTTGGGACCCCTACATTTGTTTACCGTGATGGCGTCGAGATCGGCTAATGTCGACGCACCGCATACGACGACGGGCGTGCAAGAGACGGAAGGGTTGCTTGATGGCGCGGGTCTGGCCGCTGTATTCTCCCACCGACGGGTGCTTGAGCCCGGTCACGACGATGGCAGGGCAACATGTACTCGGCGCCCAAGGTGATGGCAGGGGGAGTCACCAACACTTGCGGCGCCGCGGTGCTAGAGGGCGGAGTCACGAACACGTAGTTCGCCTGATTCGTCGACGCCGCGTTGTTCGAGTGGCTGCTGACCATGCTTGGAATCGGGCACGGCCCTACTCGACCACCCGCACTCCAGTTCGCTATTGACTCCACCAAGGTAGGAAGGAAGGACGTGAGGGTGATTGCCAGTTGTCTTGGGCGATCTGCGGGATCGCGCCACTTGTGCCTTAAGTTCTTGAACCTCGCGGTTTCCTCCTCGCTCCTTCCGGCGGGCGCCACATGCGTCCTCGGCGGTGGACAAAATGATCCACCCAATTCTTACCCCGAGGCTGGCAGACGGCCAGCCGGCAACTTCTTCAGAATCGGCTCTATTTTCTTGGCCGGTTCATCGCCTCGTTAAAGGTTATCCCACGGTGGCAGCGTCGATCCTGGGATGAGGAACCACAGGATCCATGACTAGCAACAATTTCCTCCTCGAGAAGAAGTAATGATGAATCATTTAGATCATCGATTAGATTGCAATCGAGTTGATTCGCGGTAATTAGATTATACTTATCACAATTTCCTCGAATTCCTTCACTGCAGGATCCGCGGTGAGTTGTTTGGTTTTTGGGTCCACATGGTAACGGGCCCTGATGAAGTTCGAACCTGCCGGGTTCGAATTTAAAGGGTTTTCTATCCCGGATATATACTCTCCGTCCTCCTTATTCCATTTGGCCTCCATGTTCGTATCCACCAAATCCGAGATGGTGATGACCTATATTCATCGCGGCACCTTTCCCTGATTACTATTGGCGGGGCTCTTTGATTCACACCTCTCCTTGAACTCCGGAACTGATCTTGGTGATCTACGGTCAATCTTCGGATCTCCTCGAGACTTTTGCCTTCTTTATAGATCTTCTTATTTATCCGGTTCTCCAAATGGCAGGCGGTTCTCATCTTTGTGAGGGCGTATTTGTTTACTTCGTTCCCATGATAATTTGTGTTCTGATACTTAGCGGGGAACTTGTATCTTGCGTGCAGCTTCTCGAAGAGGAGTGTGCGCAAGTGGCCATCATCTTTATGCCGGAGATTCTTGGTGTTGATCGAGATGGTTGTCCGGGTGATCGCCGCCACTTTCCCACCGTACCCTTTGACGACAAGGGCGGGCTCCAAAGGAACCCCTGATGGGCTCACTTTGGTAATTTCCTCCCTGACCGTGCCGACCGTGTTCGGGCGCCGGTCCTTCGGCTTCTTCTTCTTCTTCTTAGGAGGGTTGCTACCACTCCCTGTGCCCTCGCCGCCATTAGTGGTTTCATCGTCCGCCGTTCCTTCGGCTTCTTCCTCCGCGTCTTCCATATCATCATCCTCGCTCTCTAAAGGATGGTATTCTTCATCGTCTTCTAGCCGCTGGTCCGCCTCCCCGAATGTCAATTATTTATTCAGAGGTCTGAGTTCTCCTTCAGCGCTGATGCGCTTAGAACATCCAGCCTCGTCGTTGTCACACATCTTTGCACTAATAAAAAACAAATAATTGGTTAAATGCACGGAAAAATCCGGCATGACCTTTCCTAATTTTCTTAAACTAGTGCCGATTTACGCCAAAGCGGAAGTTAATCAACATTAAGCAAAAATCGGGACTCATTTCATACAAGAACACCGCATACACGACATAATAAAGTGCTTCATATACAAGCACAAGCACAATTTCAAGGTGTTGTTGTCCCGACAGATAGTAGCAAAACCAACACTACTCTATTTTTCCTTCCAAACCATTTCACAACCACATCCATCGGTCGGCCACAGTGCGAACCATATATACTTTTGTTATCAATTTAAGCAAGTGGGACAAGCAAATGAGAATTCAACAAATGACCAAGTTCTATACTAGAAGATCATTACAGCAAGTGACGACAAGCGAATGACCAAGTGATGACATTCTGTGAGGTGTAACTAAAACCATTCCTTGCATGATCATTCTGCATTTGAAATAACCAAGTGATAATGACAAGATCATTCTGCATTTGAAATTACAAAGTGATGATGACAGATCATTACTGCATTTGAAATAACCACACGTAACTAAAACCATTCCTTGCATGATCATATGTTCCTTTTTACTGTTCTGAATTTATGATGTTGATCAAGTTCACGTGAGGTGTAACCTCTTGTTGCATATTTTCTTACTACTACCTAATCGAGCACATGGTTCAGCACTAATCCGAGCACATGGTTCACTGACACATGGTCCTTGCATCTGTTCTTACTATTGCATCTTAAAGAAAATAGAGGCAATAGAAAATCCTCAGCTCTGTACTCATGGAGTACTAGATCATCATTGGATAGTTTCATAAGCAGCAATAGCTTTTGTATACAAACATCATCAAAGCCTCAGCCTTTGCATCCTAGGCAGATCTAAGTAATGAAGGGATTGTAAAGAAAACAAAAAGATTATATGGATGGGAAGTGGTTTGGTTGTCCTGTTCCATATTTTAGAATCCCTGCATCATTATCTCGTGTTCTTTGCAATGCTCTAAAGAAAATTCAGATATAAAACCTCTATAGCTCTCTGCTCTTGGTTGGTTGTCCCTATTCTTTGGTTTGGTTGTCCCTTCCACTCTCTCTGCTCCTCCTCCTCCTCCTCTCTATCTACCATTACCTCCCCCCAACTTCTATATAAACCAGCAAGAGGGACAATACTACAAGCGAGAAACCAGAGCAAACATACAAGAACTACAAGCTACATGCTAATAGAAAAAAGATCAAGCAGATTAAGTCATGGCTAGAACATCTTCCAAGCTCTGTTTGCTAAAAATCAAGAACTACAAGCCTAAACCTACAAGAACTACAAGCTAAAAATCAAGCCTAAACCTACAAGCTCTCTGTTTGCTCTTTGTTTCTAACAGAACATCAAGCCTCTGTTTCCTCTCTGTTTCTAACAAAAAATCTACAAGCCTAAACCTAGGGGCAACGATGGCCTGCAGAGAGGGGGAGAGGCGGCGATGTCTGCAGAGAGAGGGCAACCTACAAGCCTTAACCTACAAGCCTAAACCTAGGGTAAGTGATGGCCTGTAGAGAGGGGGGGGAGAGAGAGAGAGAGGAGAGGAGAGAGGGAGGGGAGGGAGGGCGCCACCTCTGACGGGCGGACGACGATGGGCGGCGGCGCGATCCTCCTCCTCCACAAGCGGCGGGCCTCCTCCTCCTCCACAGATCGGTAGCGGCCTCCTCCTCCACAAGCGCGGGCCTCCTCCTCCTCGAGAGCGGCCTTGATTTGTGGCCTCCACCTCCTCCTCGAGAGCCTTGGCGCAGGTGGTGTGCCTCCTCCTCCTCGGCAGGCCAGCAGTGTGGTGTCTGTGAGATGGGCGCGCAGTGTGGCAAGCGCGGTTGACTAGTCCAACCCACATAGGTGTGGCGCACCTGGCCAAGTGCGCTGACGGACCTTCATGGCGCACTTGGCAGTGCGCCACGCCTGTGTGGACTACCAGATCAGGCGCCACCCTCCGATAACACTAATCTTTGTCATAGCCTTTGGTTCTGCCTTAGCTCTATTCTAAACTATGAGCACCCAGGTTCGAATCCTGGTTCTCCACTTTTTTATTTTTATTTTAAAAATACCTTTAAATGTTCCAAAAAATGCCCAAAAGTGGTGATTTATGCCATACAAGTTTTTTTTTTTTTTTTAAAATACTTTTAAATATTCAAAAAATGCCCAAAATTAGTGATATATGTAATAAAAGTGTTACAAATATGATTCAAAGTATAACTAAATTTCATAATAATTTGTCCATGAATATACAGCAAGTGATGTGCTTAATGACCAAGTGATGGACAAGATTCCTGGTGAGGTGTAACTAAAACCATTCCTTGCATGATCATTACTGAAATAACCATGATGACAAAGATCATCGGTTAATTTGAAATTACAAAGACAAGAAGATCATTACTTGCATTGAAATAACCACACCTGTACTAAAACCATTCTCACTTATGTTCCTTTTTACTGTTCTGAATTTATGATGTTGATCAAGTTCCTGTGAGGGAATTCACCTGTAACTACTGTTGCATCATCAAGGTATTTTTTACTACTACCTAATCCGAGCACATGGTTCAAAGACTAATCCAGAAAGTACATGGTTCAAACACATGGTCCTTGCATCTGTTCTTACTATTGCATCTTAAAGAGGAAAGAGGGGCAATAGAAAATCCTCACATGGAGTACTAGATCATCATTGATAGTTTCATAAGCAAGCAATAGCTTTGGTATACAAACATCATCAAAGCCTCAGCCTTGCATCCTAGGCGATTCAAGCAATGAAGGGATTGTAAAGAAAACAAAAGATTATATGGATGGGAAGTGGTTTATTGTCCTGCTCCATATTTTTAGAATCCTCGCATCATTATCTCGTTCTTGCAATGCTCTAAAGAAAATTCAGAGCTATAGAAAACCTCTATAGCTCAAGCTCTTTTGGTTTGGTTGTCCTATTCTTTGGTTTATTGTCCTGCTCCACTCTCTCGCTTCCTCCCTCCTCCTCTCTATCTACCATTACCCTCCCCCAACTTCTATATAAACCAGCAGTAGGGACAATACAAGCGTAAACAGAGCAAACATACAAGAACCAAGTTACATGCTAATAGAAAAAGATCATGATTGTCATGGCTAGAACATCTTCAAGCTCGCTTGCTAAAAATCAAGAACTACAAGCCTAAACCTACAAGAACTACAAGCTAAAAATCAAGCCTAAACCTACAAGCTCTCTGCTTGTTTTTGTTTCTAATGTAACATCAAGCCTCCTGCTTCCTCTCCTTCTAACAAAAATCTACAAGCCTAAACCTAGGGGCAACATGGCCCCTGCAGAGAGGGGGAGAGAGGGCGACGATGTCCGCAGAGAGGGCAACCTACAAGCCTTAACCTACAAGCCTAAACCTAGGGTAAACGATGGCCTGTAGAGAGGGGGGACAGAGGGAGAGAGAGGGAGAGAGGGAGAGAGGGAGAGAGGGAGGGAGGGGCGACGCCACCTGACGCATGCGGATGGGCGATGGGCGCGATCCTCCTCCTCCACAAGCGGGCCTCCTCCTCCACACACGACGGTAGGCTCCTCCTCCACAAGCTGGCCTCCTCCTCCCTCGAGAGCTGGTTGTGGCGGGCCTCCCTCCCCGAGAGCGAGCGCAGCGGTGGTGGCGGGGCCTCCTCCTCGAGAGCAACAAGCGTGTGGTGTCTCGTGAGATGGAGCTGGTACAGATTGTGAGCGGCTGACTAGTCCAACCCATAGGTGTAGCGACCCCGCCAAGGCGCATGGATAACCGTAGCGCACTTGGCTGTGGTGCGCCACGCCTATGTGTGTTGGACTACTGATAAGAGGGCGGCCACCCTCCAAGCTAACACTAGTACTGCCATAGCCTTGTTCTCGCCTTAGCTCTATTCTAAACTATGAGCACCCAGGTTCAATCCTGGTTCTCCACTTTTTATTTTTATTTAAAATACCTTTAAATGTTCCAAAAATGCCCAAAAGTGGTGATTTATGCCATACAAGTTTTGTTTTGTTTTTAAAATACTTTTAAATATTCCAAAATGCCCAAAATTAGTGATATATGTCATAAAAAGTGTTACAAATATGATTCAAAGTATAACTAAATTTCATAATAATTTGTCCATGAATATTACAATCTTTTTGACCACGTTTTACAATATTTTTGAGCTAGCGTTTACAATCTTTTTCCCTTCTTTGTCGCGGTTGAATAATTTAGCCACGGCACTTAATGTTTCTTCTTCAACAGCTACCTTTTTGGGTAGGGTTGTCCTTTTTCTTCTTGTGATGTATGTTGTCATCGTAGTCGCTATCATCTTCAATCATTGATCGCCGCATCGGTCAAGTCTTGCTTGTAGGCGACTCCATCCATTCCGATGATGTTTATTTTTCCTCTCCTCACGACAACAGAGATAGGCTATGTTGGGTCGGTAATGAAAAACATTGGTCCACTTTGGTAGCCAAGACCCACGGTTCATTTTTCGCGCCACGCTTAACCGTGGCCTTGGATTTGGCTGCTTCGTATAACCGTGGTTGTGAAATACCGGTCTTCTTTCAATGCTCTTTGCCATCTCGACACGAACATCGCACCTTTTCTCCACAGAGTCGAGCTCCCGCATCTCCTCGATTCTTCCGTAGAATCTTGCCTTCACGCTGTCATCGGGTAGAATTCACGCTACCGAAGTTCTGATAATCACACTTGTTGTCCTTTTCCTCCGTAGAATGTGTAGCCATTGATATCATACGCCCGATAGGTCACCAGGTTTTGCATCGGTCCTCGCGACATGGTGAATATGATCTTTCCGTCGTAAGAATGCGATCGCTGGGATTATCAAGGAGCCGCCTAAACCAACGCGTGAAATCTGAGTTGTGCTCTTTGATTATTTCTCCTCGCCCTCTCGTATGCCCCGGCCATCGCATTTCTTCTCGATTAACCTTTGTGCTTCAGAGACAAGGATCGACCGTTCTAAATGCTGTAGCGCGACAAGGTTTGCTCGATCAAAGTCTGCGTTAAAATCAAAGTCTGTGATGCAAGATGCGACCCTCTCGGTGACCAGATCCGCCGAGCTTGCTAAGGTGCTCGCGACGGAAGACCGACAGGTTCTCGGCGTTCAGATAATTCGCGGCAAAGAGAAGCACTCTTCGCCAGAAAGCCCTTGGCTATGCTTCCATCTCGACGGGACCTGCTAACGTATCCTTTGATGTGTCCGCTCATCCTTCGAACGCCATCATGCGGAGGAACATCGCCCCCTTGTACGATGTCCTCCACAACATGGACCAAGATGCACCATAATGTCGAAGAATGCGGTGGAAGTAGACCTCAAGCTCACATAGTATCACCACGATCTCCTCCTGTAGCCTCCCGAGCTGGTTCACGCCTAATCGACTTCCTAGAGATGACGCCGAAAAACTTGCATAGGCCAAATAACGCTTCACTGACGTGCTCATCCATTATCCCTCTTAGTGCGACCGAAGTACCGCGACATTAGCACGGCATACCATGAGACTTCATGCCAATGAACCTCTCCGTCACTTCATCTAGGTATCTGCTTATCTTGCCAGCGAGTCGTAAGGAAATTTGACTCTAGAAGGCACTTGAAAACTGCTTGATCTCATCCGCTTAGAGTGAAGCAAGAAGGAGGGCAGTAATATTCGCTCTTCTTGAACTTTTACCCTTCCGACGACCTTGTGTCGCTCCGACTCATGATCATCGCCATCTTCCCGATCATCGAGAAAAGGTCCTCCGTGAAGCTCCTTCCTGGATACCCAAGCATATCAGGTCGTGCCTTGCTTTCGCACCATCTTTCGCCCTATCCGGCATGTTGATTATGGTGGCGTACCACTCGCACACGCTTTTCGGATATGCATGATGTCGAGGCTATGAGGCGCGTGAGAAACTTCCAAGATGGCAACTCCCGTAAACAGACTTTGTTTTCCATACCTTCATCACGATTTGTCTTGTTGCCGCTTTTCGCTTCTTTCGTGCTTAGGACAATCTTTCCAGCTTTTTCAGCAACTCTTCTACTTCTTTGCTGCTCCTACACTCTGGGATTCCTGTCTCGATTTGCCATCGAACAGTCTCCACGCTTTCTCCATGGATCATTCTGCCGAGCCACCTCCTGGCGCCATGAACACGGTTTTCGGCGACCCCGATCTTTCTCTAGTTGGAGATAACTTGTGTTATCCATGCACCTAACGACGCGCAGAATCCTTGATAACCCGCCCGAGATATACCCGCAACCTGGATAGTCTTGCACCATAGTGACCAACGCGAATTTCATAGTGAAATAATCTTGTGCGACGGCTTCGTAAGTATTGGCTCCATTCCCATAACGTGGTTAGCTCCTCTTCAACAGCCCGAGATACGATTGATGTTTGTGCAGGTTGTTTCGGCCCTTGAATTAGCATAATCATTTGTATATACTTCTTCTTCATGCACAACCATGGAGGGAGGTTGTACATCCATACAAACACGGGCCAAGTGTTGTGCGTGCTGCTCTGGCTACCGAACAGATTGAGTCCATCGGTGCTCGCACCAAGCCTGATGTTCCTCGAATCTCCACTGAATTCTGGGAATTCGAGGTCCAATGCTTTCCACTGGCTAGTATCTGAAGGGTGCGTCAGCAACTCATCCTTTTCGGGGTCATCATCATCTCTTGGCTTCTTCCTTTCCGCATGCCATCGCATGAGCTTCGCTTGCTTAGGGTCCGTGAAATAGCGCTGTAGACGAGGAGTGATAGGAAAGTACCATACCACTTTTCGAGGTGCTTTCTTCCCTTTCTTGTATCGACTCAAGCCGCACACCGGACATGTGGTTTTCTCCGCGTCCTCGCCCCGATAAATGATGCAATCGTTGATGCATACGTGATATCTAACGTGCGGTAAATCGAGAGGACAGACGATTTTCTTGGCATCCTCGATACTAGTTGACATGAGTTCTCCGGAGACGATCATGCCGTAATGACATCATATCGTCAAGCTTGCGCCGCTTCAATTTGTGTTTTGCCTTCATCTCCATAGCCTTGAGCGTTACATTCAACCGGGTATCATCGGGCCTGCATCCTTCATACAATGGAGTAACCGCGTGTTTCTCAAGTTGCGCAAGCTTGGCTTTCTCTCTAGCGGCAGCCCTAACGTTACTCGTCTGCTTGAGAAGCAGCTCTTGCACATAAGGGTCCTGCACCCAGCCCGACGTTGTTCCATCGCCGCCGCTCCTCCGCATCTAGATCATCATCATCCCGCCGCTTCGCACCTTCACCATCTCCAGAGACTCTTCATCATCTCGCCTGCTCGCCGTGATGATGATCATCGCCATGTTGGCCACCTTCACCGCCTCCATCGCTCACGCTATCGCTATCCAACGAGTGTATCCATCCATGAAACCTCTTATATCCGGTCGATCACCCGCTTGAGTTTGCATCTTCGCACGGACATCTTATATCTGTCTTGTTATTTCAGATCATGTCGGCCGTCAGACATTTCAAAAATCTAGCCACAATGCCTTCGCCATTATGTGGACCATTTTGCCTCACGGTGTACACGGTACAATTTTGAAGTCTATTAGAACCACATAATGAATGCATGCATGCAATGGCCAATAGAAAATTTTGGCATGACCTATCCTAAAATTAGGACCTTTGCGAAATGCAAAGTCTTGGAAAAATGGAAATGAATCAACATTTTGGCAAAACAAATGGCAACTTGTTCACATACAAACACAAGAGAGAGAGAGACCGATCCATACACACATGAACATATCATTATCCTCTCCATACACACATGCATGAGCATCATCGATACTCTCCATATACACACACATATGACCATCGATCCTCTCCACATACACACATCATGAGCATCGATCATCTACATACATATGAGCACATCATCCATATACACATGAACACATCATTACATGGACAACTTACCGAGATGAGAGACCGATCATGAAAGATGGAAAGGAGAGGTGCACGAGACCGGAGAAGGAGATGAGAGACCGAGACCTCCTCTATTACTTATGTAACATCCAAAGCAAGTTTTACATGCTAAAATGGTGAATGGGTGGATAAATTGAGGGAAGGAGAAGATCCCACTAGATCTAAGGAGGAAGAAGAAGGGAAAGTGAAGTGTGGGGTGGTGAATGTGGTCACACATGTGCACATAAAGAGCTGTCCTGTAAATCGATCTGCGCAAGACACGGCCCTAGTGCGCCATGTGAGTACAAACATCTATGGCGCACTATGCCGTGTGCGCCACGGATGTTTTATTCCCTGTGGCGCACTAGGCCGAAAAGCGCCACAGATGTTTGTGGCCGCTTACAGAGGGGCGTATGCTAGGCGTAGCGCACCCCCCCATGTGCGCCACAGATGACACTAACAACCGTGGCGCACATGACTATAGTGCGCTACAGATGTTTGTCGTGCGGCCAACAGGGCCCTGGCCCGCACACATCTATGGCGCACTATATTCATGTGTGCCACGGTTGTTCTAGTTACTAGTAGGGTACTGCCCACAGGTGAGCCACGCCTGTTTTAGCCGTGGGGCACTTCAACCATGTGAGCCACAGATGTGGTGATTACCTATAGCCATTTCCCTAGTAGTGTCTTCCACAACTATATTGAGTCTCCACCTTCTACCTTTAGGCACCATTAATAGAGCATAGTTGTCGTGCAGTGTCCCAAAGCTTATTGATTGATGCATATTGTGTTATTACTTGTTCTTGTTCTACTAGTTTCTAGTCACCCTTGTGAACTTTGAAGGTGTCCTATGCATCTATATTACTACTCTATGAGGGACAAGCTGATTGCCACTATGCTATGTTTTCTGTATGCGAAACAAACAAATGTTTTTCAATGCATGTCATTCATGATCTTTGTTTGTAAACTTTCATGTTGCATGCATAGTTAGTTTGTCCTATTGTTAGAACTCCATCTTCATGCACATGTTTAGAGTTCTTGATCCCAGCTTTCAATGCTTGCAAATGGTTTGATCTTTGGTTTTGATGGTGCATGTCACCTCAAAATTTATTCTTTTTATCACTTACCTACTCGAGGACGAGCAGGATTTAAGCTTGGGGATGCTTGATACGTCGGAAACGTATCTATTATTTTTGATGATCCATGCTTGTTTTGTATCTACTTTGCTTTGCTTTGTCTACACTTTGAGGTGTTTTTATATCTTTTCTGGAACTAACCTATTAACAAGTTGCCATAGTGCCAGTTGCCTGTTTTCTTCTGTTTTTGGTTCCAGAAAGGAAGAAAATCAATATTCTCGGAATTGACGGACAAAAGCCAAAGTTATTATTTTTCCCTAGCAACACGGAACCACGGCAGAGTCGAGGGGGGCCACAGGGTGGCCAAAACCCCTAGGCGCCGCAAGCCCTAGAGTTGATCGGAGGTGTGGGCCCCCTAGACCCCCACCGACCTTGATTCCTGCGCCTATAAGAATCCTCCGACACTACTAGGAAAACGGCTATAGGTAATCAGCACATCCGTGGCTCACATGGTTGAAGTGCCCCACTAAAACAGCGTGGCTCACCAGGCAAAGGCTCACTATCAACTATAAACCGGGCGCACATGACTATAGTGCGCCACAGATGTGTGTGGGCAGGCCCTGGCACACGCCAAACATCTGGCGCACTATAGTCATGTGCGCCACGGTTGTTAGGGTCATCTGTGGCGCACGTGGTGCCTGGTGCGCCACGCCTGAGCGCATGCCCACCTGCTCAAACGGCCATTAACTCGTGGCGACTCGCCTAGTGCGCCACAGGACTAGAGCATCCGTGGCGCTCGGCCCAGTGCGCCACGAAGTTTGTACCCCTGTGGCGCACTAGGGCTGCGTGCGCCACGGATGTGTCGATTCTTTAGGACAGCACTTTATGTGCACATGTGTGCCCACACATCCACCACCCACACTTCACTTTCCCCTTCTTCTTCCTCCTTAGATCTAGTCGGGATCTTCTCCTTCCCACCTCAATTTCTCCATACATTCACCATTTTTAGCATGTAAAACTTGCTTTGGATGTTACATAAGTAATAGAGGAGGTCTCGGTCTCTCATCTATCCGCCTCCGGTCAACGCTAGCACCTCTCCTTTCCATCTTTCTCGCGATCGGTCTCTCATCTCGTAAGTTGTCCATGTAAGGATGTGTTCATGTGTATATGGATGATGCATGTGCTCATATGTATGTAGATGATTGATGCTCATGATGTGTGTATGTGTGGAGAGGATCATGGTCATATGTGTGTGTATATGGAGAGTATCGATGATGCTCATGCATGTGTGTATGGAGAGGATAATGATATGTTCATGTGTGTATGGATCGTCTATCTCTCTCTTGTGTTTGTATGTGAACAAGTTGTTATTTGTTTTGCCAAAATGTTGATTCATTTCCATTTTGGCAAGACTTTGGCATTTCGCAAAGGTCCTAATTTTAGGATAGGTCATGCCGAAATTTTCTATCGACCATTGCATGCATGCATTCATTATGTGGTTCTAATAGACTTCAAAATTGTACCGTACATCGTGGTGCAAAAATGGTCCGTATAATGAGCGAAGGCATTGTGGCTAGATTTTGAAATGTGCGACACCGATATGATACGTAAATAACAAGACAGATATAAGATGTCCGCGTAAGATGCAAACTCAATCGGTGATCGACCCGTATTCGGGAATCAGCAGCGCACTGCTCCGCCATGGTTTCATGGATGGATACACTGCTGGATAAGCGGCGGCGTAGATGATGGAGACGGTGAAGAAGGTGGCCAACATGACGATGATCATCATCACGGCGAGAACGGGCGAGATGATGAAGAGGCTCGGAGATGGTGAAGGTGCGGAAGGCATCGATGATGATGATCTAGATGTCGAGGAGCGCATTTACGATGGAACAACGTCAGCTGGGTGCGGGACCCTTATGTGCAAGAGCTGCTTCTCAAGCGCATTTAGTAACGCCAGGCTGCCGCTAGAGAGAAAGCCAAGCTTGCAACTTGAGAAATACGCGTTACTCCATTGTATGAAGGATGCAGCCCGATGATACCCGTTGAATGTAACACTCAAGGCTATGGAGATGAAGGCAAAGCACAAATTGAGCGACTCAAGCTTCGACGATATGATGGCATTCTCGCACGATCGCCTCCGAGGGGAACACATGTCCAACTAGTATCGAGGATGCCAAGAAAATCGTCGTCCTCTCGATTCACCGACGTTAGATATCACGATGCATCAACGACATCATTTATCGGGCGAGGACGGAGAAAACCACATGTCCGTGTGGCGTGAGTCGATACAAGAAAGGGAAGAAAGCACCTCGAAAAGTGGTATGGTACTTTCCTATCACCCTCGTCGCAGCGCTTATTTCATGGACCCTAAGGAAGCGAAGCTCATGCGATGGCATGCGGAAATGAAGAAGCCAGAGATGATGATGACCGAAAAGGATGAGCTGACGCACCCTTCAGATGCTAGCTGGAAAGATTGGACCTCGAATTCCCTGCATTCGTGGAGATTCGAGGAACATCAGGCTTGGTGCGAGCACCGATGGACTCAATCCGCTCGGTAGCTGAGCAGCACACACAACACTTGGCCCGTGGTTTGTATGGATGTACAACCTCCTCCATGGTTGTGCATGAAGAAGTACATACAAATGAGTATGCTAATTCAAGGGAAACAACCTGGTACCGACATCAATCAGATCTCGGCCGTTGAAAGAGGAGCTAGCCACGCTATGGGAATCGAGCCAATACTTATGACGCGTCAAGACAAGATTATTTCACTATGAGAACCGAGTTGGTCACTACGGTGCAAGACTATCCAGGTTGCGGTATATCTCGGGTAGGTTATCCAAGGATTCTCACAGATGCGTTAGGTGCATGGATAACACAAGCTATCTCCAACTAGAGAAAGATCCAGGTCATCGAAACTGCAGTTCATGGCGACCGGAGGTGGCTCGCAAGAATGATCCATGGAGAAAACGTGAGACCTGTTCGATGGCAAATCGAGACCCGAGGAATCCCAGAGCGAGGAGCAGCGAAGAAGTGGAAGAGTTGCTGAAAACCGAAAGATTGTCCTAAGCCCGAAAGAAGGAAGAGGCAGCAACAAGACAAGCCATTGATGAAGGTATGGAAAACAAGGTCTATTTTCTGGGAGTTGCCATATCGAAGTTTCTCCGACGCCTCATAGCCTCGACATCATGCATATCACGAAAAACGTGCGAGAGTCTGATCGCCACCATAATCAACATGCCGATAGGACGAAGATGGTCCGGAAGCAAGGCACGACCTGATATGCTTGGGTATCCGAAGGAGCTTCACGGAGGACGACTACTCTGATGATCGGAAGATGACGATGATCATGAGTCTGAGATGACACAAGGTCGCTTAAGGGTAAAAGTTCAAGAAGAACGAATATTACCGCCTCCTTCTTGCTTCACTCTAAGCCGTGATGAGATCAAACAGTTTTTCAAGTGCCTTCTAGGAGTCAAATTTCACGGCTACGCTGGCAAGATAAGCGATACCTAGACGAGGCGGCAGAGGTTCAAGGCATGAAGTCTCACGATCGTGCCGCTAATGACGCAGTACTTCCGTCGCACTAAGAGGTATAATGGACGAACACGTCCGTGAAACGTTATTTGGCCTATGCAAGTTTTTCGACGCCATATCTAGGAAGTCGATTGGCTTGAATCATCTCGAAGGCTACAGAGGAGATCGTGGTGATACTATGTGAGCTTGAGGTCTACTTCCCACCCGCATTCTTCGGACATTATGGTGCATCTGCTGGTCCATGTCGTGGAGGAAATCGCATAACTCGGGCCGATGTTCCTCCGCTGCATGATGGCGCTCGAAAGGATGAATGGACACATCAAAGGATACGCTCGCAACAGGTCCGCCAGATGGAAGCATAGCCAAGGGCTTTTCGTCAAGAGTGCATCTCTTCGCATTTAATTATCTAGACATCGAGAACCCCGTCGGTCTTCCCGCCAATGTACACCTTGGCAAGCTCGACGGATCTGGTCACCGAGAGGGTCGTCGATAACGCATGCGCATTTCGATTTTCGACATGCGCATTTTGATCAAGCAAACCTCGTCGCGCTACAACATTTAGAACTGGTCGATCCTTGGGTATAGAAGCACAAAAGGTTAATCGAGAAGAAGTACAAAGGACCGGCATACAGAGGACGCAGGAGAAATAATCAAAGAGCACAACTCAGATTTCACGCTTTGTTTAGGCAGACGCCCTTGATAATCCCCTCGCCGCATTCTTCCGACACGGAAAGATCATATTCACCTTGCCGCAAGGACCGATGCAAAACCTGGTGACCTATCAGCGATGATATCAACGGCTACACATTCTACACGGAGGAAAAGGACAACAAGTGTGATTATCAACTCAGCGTAACGCCGAATTCTACACCGGCGACAACGTGAAGGAAAGATTCTACGAAGAATCGAGGAGATCCGGGAGCTCGACCATCGTGGAGAAAAGGTGCCATGTTCCGTGTCGATGGGCAAAGAGCGCCGAAGAGAAGACCGTATTTCACAACCATGGTTATACCCGGCAGCCAAATCCAAGGTCACGGCAAACGTGGCCGCGAAAAATGAACCGTGGGTACTGGCTACCAAAGTGGACCAATGTTTTTTCATTACCAACCCGACAAAGCCTAGCCGTGTTGTCGTGAGGAGAGGAAAAAGAAACATCATCGGAATGGATGGAGTCGCCAACAAGCAAGACTTCGACCAGTACGGCGATCCAAAGATTGAAGATGATGACGACTACGATGCAGGAACATACATCACAAGAAGAAAAAGGACAACCCTACCCAAAAAAGGTAGCCCGTTCGAAAGAAGAAACATTAAAGTGCCGGGGCTAAATTATTCAACCGCGACAAAGAAGGGAAAAAAGATTGTAAAACGCTAGCTCAAAAAATATTGTAAAACGCGTGGTCGAAAAATATTGTAATATTTATGGACAAATTATTATGACATATTTGAAGCATATTTAATTTGTACCACTTTTATGACATATATTATCACTTTTGGGCATTTTTGGAATATTTAAAAGTATTTTAAAAACAAAACAAAACATTTGTATCATATATCACCACTTTTGGGCATTTTTTGGAACATTTAAAAGTATTTTTAAAATAAAATTAAAAAATGTGGCACTGTGGATTCAACCTGGTGCTAATGTGTTTAGAATAGAGCAAGGAGGAACCAAGGGGTAAGGCAGGTTAGTGTTAGCAAAGGGGTGGCATACCTCTTATCTCGACTAGTCCTACCCACTAGGCATAGCGCACTCGCCAAGGCGCATAGCTTATCCGTAGCGCACTTGGCCTGGGTGCGCTACGCCTAAGTGGGTAGGACAAGTCACCGTGAGCCAGGCATCGTCCCCATCCCTATCGAGGCGCCGCCGCCGCCGCATCCCAAGAGGAGGAGGCCGCCACGCAAGGAGGAGGAGGCCTCCACGCTAGGAGGAGGAGGAGGCCGCCTTGCCCGCGCGCTAGTTCCGTGGAGGAGGAGGTCGGTGGCGGCGAGGTTCCTGCAGAGTCGGCTCCGCTCCTCCGACGGCAAGGCGCTCTGCCGCTCCCTCCCCCTCGTTACCTCGTCCGCCAGCCCTCGCTGCCGCCATCTCCCCTTTCTCCTCGAGCAATCTCGAGGTCACCGCCTCCCTCTATCCTTCTCCCCCTCTCTCCTCGACCAATGGTTAGGGTTAGCACCTGATGATTTAATTGATGCCTCTGACAGTGGTCAAATTATGTTCTAGATGTACTAGATGTCCATCAAATTATGTTCTAGATCAAATTATGTTCTGTATCTATTTTCCTGGACCGAGGACTTGGCTTTGCCTTGTTGTTTATCTAGTGGTTCTTCCTAGGTGTGTTCAACTGTTAGCAATCTATATGTCTGACATTCAAATTCTCAATTAAATGCTCTGTTATAGTTATTTTTTCCTTCATGATTCTGTTGCATCTGGTTAGGTAGGTCTTATCAGAGACAAGTTACAGCAAGAACTGAATACAATATTTGTCTTGTTCCAATGGAGTTTCTGTGTTCTTCATGGTCTCTGTGTTGTTCATGGTCTCTGTGTTTTTCATGGAGTGCATCATCCTTTGCTGTTGTTGTTGACACTACTGACAATATAGCAGTAAAAATTTTTTGCTGTTGTTGTTGTTGATTGTAATAAGCAATAGTCTACATCATGGTTGTTGTTATCCCATGATTAGCAGTTGAGGTTAGCCCATGATTAGAGTGGTTTCAGAGATATAGGTAGTTGACAGAGATACAATTGTATGCTATTGATGAACATTTTTAATTGTCCTTGGATTATGCTGTCGATAGATATATATATATATATCACTAATGATGCAAGCTTAATTTAGATTGACCTTGGATTATTCAGTACACCAAGGTTTAAATGCTCAAGTACTTCTAGTTCTAGGTATTAATTTAAATAAGAGAGTGCGAAATCTGATGTTTCAGGGTTGTACAACATCTGGTTTTGCACTCCTGGGTCGACACTTAATTTTTTTAAAAAACTCTGTTGACACATAAGGTTCAGATTTATCTCTGTTGACAGTATTGACACATTAGGGTTCAAAGTAGTGTAGGAGGTTGTTGACACATTAGGGTTCAGAGTAGTGCAGGAGGTTATATGATCATGTTTGTGCCCCTGACTGAATATGGTAGCTGTTCTGGTGTTCTGGTTCCTCCATTTTCTTTGTTCCATTATGCCCATAGATGTGGTAGCTGTTCTAGTGTTGGTGTCCCTTAACTTGTCATCATCCGTACATGATAGCACCTGTTGGTATTGTGTGGTCCTAAGAATATTTTGTGGATGAACTACAAAATATGTGATAGTGTATCAGATTTGTCCACTCAATGCATGGACTCCATATGATGCATCTGTGCAACTAATCACATTATGTCATATTTTTAGCTTGTAGATTAATATAGCACTAGATGGTCATATATTCTTTAACCTAAGCATGAAATAAAACATCACTCATGCATCAAGTCCAGTAATTTTTGTTGAAACAGATTTATTGTGTGCTGGTTGTGCGCCAGCCGACTATATCGGGCCATTTATGCTGGTTGTGCTGGCTATGATGGCCATTTATTGTGTGCTAGCTATGCTGGCCATATATATGCAGGTTCTTGTATGAAACGAGTCACGATTTTTGCCGGAATGTTGATTAACTTCCGCTTCGCGTAAATCGGCACTTAGTTTAAGAAAATTAGCAAAGGTCATTCCGGATTTTTCCGCATTTAACCAATTATTTGTTTTTATTAGTGCAAAGATGTGTGACAACGACGAGGTTGGATGTTCTAAGCGCATCGCTGAAGGAGAACTCGACCTCGAATAAACAATTGACATTCTCGAGAGGCGGCCCATGCCTAGAAGACGATGAAGAATACCATCCTTCGGAGAGCGAGGATGATGAGATGGAAGACGGAGGAAGAAGCCAAGGAACGGCGACGATGAAACCACCGATGGCGGCGAGGGCATAGGAGTGGTAGCAACCCTCCTAAGAAGAAGAAGCCGAGGACCGCGCCCAACACGGCCGGCATGGTCAGGAGGAAATTACCAAGTGAGCCCATCGGGGTTCCTTTGGAGCCCGCCTTGTCGCCAAGGGTGGGCAAGTGGCGGCGATCACCCGACAACCATCTCGATCAACACCGAGAATCTCCGCATAAAGATATCGGCCACTTGCACACCTCTTCGAGAAGTCGACGCGAGATACAAGTTCCCCGCTAAGTATCGTAACACAAATTATCATGGGAACGGCAAACAACCGCCTCACAAAGATGAGCACCGCCGCCAGCTGGAGAACCCGGATAAAGAAGAAGATCTATAAAGAAGGCAAAAGTCTCGAGGAGATCCAGAAGATTGACCCGCAGATCACCAAGATCAGTTCCGGAGTTCAAGGAGAGGTGTGAACTGAAGAGCCCGGCCAATAGTAATAGGGGAAAGGTGCCGCAGCGATGAATATAGGTCATCACCATCTCGCATCCGTGGATACAGAATCATGGAGGCCAAATGGAATAAGGAGGACGAAGAGTATAGATCCAAGGATAGAAAACCCTTTACAAATTTGAACCCGCAGGTTCGAACTTCATCAGGCCTGCTACCATGTGGACCCAAAATTAAAACAACTCACCGCGATCCTGCGGTGAAGGAATTCGAGGAAATTGTGGTAAGTATAATCTAATTACCATGATCAACACGATTGCAATCTAATCGATGATCAAAATGATTCATCACTTCTTCGCAGGAGGAGGAAATTGTTGCTAGTCATGGATCCTGTGGTTCCTCATCCTGTGGGTCGACGGCCACCCGTGGATAACCTTTAATGTATGGCGATGAACCGGCCAAGAAAATAGAGCCGTTACGAAGAAGCTATCGTTGCTGGCCGTCTGCCGCCTTAGGGGTAAGAATTGGGTAGATCATTTTGTCCACCGCCGAGGACGATGTGGCGCCGCCGGAAGGAGCGAGGAGGAAAACAGAGAGGTTCAAGAACTTAAGGCACAAGTGGCGCGGATCCCGCAGATCGCCCAAGACAACCGGCAATCACCCTTACGCCCTTCCCCGCCTACCTTGGTGGAGTCAATAGCGAACGGAGTGCGGTGGTCGAGTAGGGCCGCGTCGATTCCAAGCATGGTCAGCAGCCACTCGAACAATGCGGCGCCGACAAATCAGCGACCACGGTTCGTGACTCGCCAGCCTAGCACCGTGGTGCCGCAAGTGTTGGTGACTTCGCCATCACCAAGCGCGCCGAGTACATGTTGGTGCCTCCCCGCCATCGCCGCGCGGCACCGGAGCTCCAAGCACCCGCCGGTAGGGAGAATACACCGGCGCCAGCACCGCGCCATCAAGCAGCCCTTCCGGCTCTTGCACGCCTGCCGCCAGACAAGCGTGCGTGGACATTAGCCGATCTCGACGCCATCACGGTAAACAAATTGCTTTAATTACCGCTTTTCATGCCATCTATATATTACTCTTGTGGCATCTCGCCCGACGACGCCAGACATGTTTTCGCAGACGGATGTTCCTTGCACTCTCTTATGCTACGTGAACAACGAGCAGGGATGTTGCCAAGGGTACCATCGCTCAACCTTGCAGCGCACGCTCCACTCAAAACCGGCGCGAGAAGCGGCATTGTGGTTAAAATTAGTCGGTGTTAAGGGGCTGACGACCGAACCTCCCATTCAACCCCTGTGAGCGGATGAAGAAGATTCGTCGTCTCGGTTGCTTCGCTTGTTCTTGCTATGGCCAAAGAGCATGATCCGCTTGGGGATGGCGGGGCCATCACGCCACGCATAACAAAGACATCCGTCAGGTTAACGACAAGCGGTGGCAAGGCCCCTCACCGCCTCGCCGCCACCTCCACGCTGTGGGTCGGATGATCATGTTGATGATATGCACATGGCGCAGGATCCGCCGAGGACGATAAAGACCGGAATGATCACTTCTTCAGCACTCAGTTTAAACGAAGAAGACCTAGCTGGTGGCCCCACAGAGAAAGCCACTATCACCAAGCGCCTGCTTGGCTCTCAGAGACGCCCAGCTTGCGCCTTTACAGCCAGCTGATACAACCAACCGCCCTTTATTCTAAGCCCCGACACACAACATAGGGCTGCCGGTGCTCAGATATGTGCCTCGCCCGCTTCTCCAAAAGGAAAAAGGGCAGGAAAAGAAAATCTAGCAGCTCGAGCCAGCCGGTGGCGTCAACAACTGCGAATCCGATCAGGTTTCGGGACGGGCCACCAAGACCCGAGGGTATTATGTGGAGGATTCATGTGGTGGGTGAGCCCATGCTACCTAAGAATTTGCGGAAGCTCGCCAGTTCGGAACTGCAGAGTGTGCATGACGGCGTGCTGACGATAGAGAGACGCCTTCTATCGGAGAAAGATCCCTCGCACCCAGTATTCGTGGTTAAGGTGCCACCAGGCTTGGGCTTCACGACATCGCCCCTGCGGATCTGTTCTTCCTGCGGTTCGAGGACATCTTCAATATGTTCCACCTATACCCGCTGCACTATACCATGGTCCGTCTCTTTTCTCTCAGCCTGGCCATGCAGATCATTAGAGAGAACACACCGGGCATCGCTATAGTGGACCCCTACTACATGCGTGACGGCTGCTTGGGTCCCCTGCCGAACGACGACGTGGCCTCGCATCTCAAAAAGAATCCTCGTGCTAACAAGACAAAGGAATACATTCGCGCCTTTACTTTCCCGAGTAAGTCGTTATTCACGCCACCGCCGATTGGCTTTATTAGATCATCATCATTCTTTTTCAACACATTCCATTTGAATTTTTGAGCAGAGATGAACATCGCACGCCATCTCCTTATCGCCAAGCATTCCCACGCCACGATTTCGACTCGGGAGTCTAGAAAAGAAGAAAACTACGACAAGATCAAGGAAGTTCGATGATGCTCTCACCGGCTTTGCCTCGACGGAAGGCACCAGCTTCGCGTAAGAAGGTCAAGTTCGGCAGAACGCCTTCAACCACGTAATGTAGTTCCCGCGGAAGCAGGAAACAAGAAGAAGGAAGACTACTACGCACTCCATCACATGAGGCGCTCCTACTTGACCAGCAGAATTCTACGCCCGATCATCTCAAGCAATAAGCAAAGGCCAAGATCAATGATTCGGATATTAGACAAGAGATGTATCGCATCCAGCAGCAGTTTGGGGCAATCATCTTTCGTGATGTCATGACTTCGGGGGGGATATTCTACGGAGGAAATATCCCGAATAACCGTGACATAGAAGATCGCCTAGAGATGCATGGTGACTATAGGAAGTTCATGACGAGACAGTATGCCCCTCCTGCTCTCTAAGCCGAGCTGTAAGGCTTGATGTTGGCCTAGTTGTAGTTGCAAACTATAGATGACCTTTTGTGTGTGTGTGACGACAAGTGTACTTATCTTATTAGGTTTATGAATCACCGCTTACTTATTTTGCTTATTATTATTATATATCAATCAATGCTTGGTTTTTTTGCTTACTCTTTGGTTTTTTTGCTTACTCTTTGGTTTTTTTGCTTACTCTTTGGTTCTCGGACGACAAGTGTGAGTTATTTTTGTCTTTTTCGAGAATATGCCGATGATTGAAATGTCGTGGCACAATATATATGTGAATGTGCTATGACGGGATTGTTAGCCTTGTGATATGCACAAGTCCAGGAATTGTGCATCCTACTTGGCTAACATTCCGCCATAGCATATTCCCGTGTCCAACAACGACCTAGCTAGTTATATATGAGGCATTCTTTCGAAGTTATTTTTGTCTTTTCGAGAATATGCCGATGATTGAAATGTCGTGACACAATATATATGAATGTTATGACGGGATTGTTAGCCTTGTGATATGCACAAGTCCAGAATTGTGCATCCTACTTGGCTAATACCGCCATAAGCATATTCTTGTGTCCAACAACCTAGTTATATATGAGGCATGCTTTTCGAGTTATTTTTGTCTTTTCGAGAATATGCCGATGATTGAAATGTCGTGCACAATATATATGTGAATGTGCTATGACGGGATTGTTAGCCTTGTGATATGCACAAGTCCGTGAATTGTGCATCCTACTTGGCTAACAAATTCCGCCATAAGCATATTCCCGTGTCCAACAACCTAGTTATATATGAGGCATGCTTTTCGAGTTATTTTTGTCTTTTTCGAGAATACGCCGATGATTGAAATGTTGTGGCACAATATATATGTGAATGTGCTATGACGGGATTGTTAGCCTTGTGATATGCACAAGTCCAGGAATTGTGCATCCTACTTGGCTAACAGTCCCGTCATAAGCATATTCCTGTGTCCAACAACATAGTTATATATGAGGCATGCTTTTCGAGTTATTTTTGTCTTTTTCGAGAATATGCCGATGATTGAAATGTCGTGGCACAATATATATGTGAATGTGCTATGACGGGATTGTTAGCCTTGTGATATGCACAAGTCTAGAAATTGTGCATCCTACTTGGCTAACAGTCCCGTCATAAGCATATTCCTGTTTCCAACAACCTAGTTATATATGAGGCATGCTTTTCGAGTTATTTTTGTCTTTTTCGAGAATATGCCGATGATTGAAATGTCGTGGCACAATATATATGTGAATGTGCTATGATGGGATTGTTAGCCTTGTGATATGCACAAGTCCAGGAATTGTGCATCCTACTTGGCTAACAGTACCGTCATAAGCATATTCCTGTGTCCAACAACCTAGTTATGTATGAGGCATGCTTTTCGAGTTATTTTTGTCTTTTTTGAGAATATGCCGATGATTGAAATGTCGTGGCACAATATATATGTGAATGTGCTATGACGGGATTGTTAGCCTTGTGATATGCACAAGTCTAGGAATTGTGCATCCTACTTGGCTAACAGTCCCGTCATAAGCATATTCCTGTTTCCAACAACCTAGTTATATATGAGGCATGCTTTTCGAGTTATTTTTGTCTTTTTCGAGAATATGCCGATGATTGAAATGTCGTGGCACAATATATATGTGAATGTGCTATGATGGGATTGTTAGCCTTGTGGTATGCACAAGTCCAGGAATTGTGCATCCTACTTGGCTAATAAAGACTGGCCATAAGCATATTCCTGTGTCCAACAACCTAGTTATATATGAGGCATGCTTTTCGAGTTATTTTTGTCTTTTTTGAGAATATGCCGATGATTGAAATGTCATGGCACAATATATATGTGAATGTGCTATGACGGGATTGTTAGCCTTGTGATATGCACAAGTCCAGGAATTGTGCATCCTACTTGGCTAATGTATCCGCCATAAGCATATTCCTGTGCCCAACAACCTAGTTATATATGAGGCATGCTTTTCGAGTTATTTTTGTCTTTTTCGAGAATATGCCAATGATTGAAATGTCGTGGCACAATATATATGTGAATGTGCTATGACGGGATTCTTAGCCTTGTGATATGCACAAGTCCAGGAATTGTGCATCCTACTTGGCTAATAGTCCCGTCATAAGCATATTCCTGTGTCCAACAACCTAGTTATATATGAGGCATGCTTTTTGAGTTTGCTCTTTTTGATTTAAGAGTAATTTCTATAAGTGTATCTTCATATGCGACTTTAATTATACATGTTTTTTCAATCACCGGTTAGTTATTATTGTCAACTTGTAGATGACGTGGTACGTCGTGTACAAGGGACGGGTTCCCGGAGTCTACGATGATTGGGAAGACTGCCGGAGATAGGTGCACCATTTCGGCGGCAATAGCTACAAAGGGTACAACACTATGGCGGAGGCGGAAGCTAGATACACGCGCTATCTAGCGGTAGTTAGGACAAGGAACCGGATGAAGACCTACACCTTCGTCGCGGCGGTGATCATGCTTATCTTCTTTGGTTATTTATCCCGCGTTTGTGTCTAGCTAGCTAGTTTAGATGTCTAGGCGAGCTTCCAAGCTCTAACTTGTTCGATCGACACATGTATTCGCATGTCACCAACTACTACTTTGTAACATGATCAAAACAATGTAACTTGGACTATGTATTCATATATGAGAATTATCTATATGTATTTGTTTCAATCTTGTTTTTCATATTGAGTATTTATATATATAATTGTATATCTTGTATCTGTGTGTGTATATCTGCTGTAATATTGTATATAATATGTATTGCATATAATCTGGCTTGGAAATTAAAAAAAAACAAAAAATACATCTGTGGCGCACATGGTCTACCTTCTGTGTCGCACTACACCTAAAGCGCACCATGGATGTTTAGTGGCGCACTAGGTAGTGCGCCACGTAAGATCCAAGGGTAGCGCATCACGCCAAACTTCGTGGCGATTAGAGGTGCGCTACGCTTATCTCTACACAACCGTGGCAAGATTAGGAAGTGCGCCACGGCTGAGAGATAGCCAGAAGCGAAGGCCCGTGGCGCATCGCAGTGCGCCATGATGATGGTTTCAGGTGCGCCACTAAAGGCCGCTTTTCCTATCGTAACACTACCTCTAACACCGGTTCGTAACACCTCTAACAGCGGTTGTAGAACCGCTATTGAGGGTTCAGGTTAGAGGCCCCTTTAACATCGGGTTCTTATACGAACCGTGTTAAAGTGTGGGGCACATGGGTTGCCGAGCGCCACCCCTTATTTAACATCGGTTCGTAACACGAACCGTGGGTTATGTGTCGCGGTAGGAAAAATAGATAAATCTCTGCCGTGGCAGAGTTCTGCCAAAGCAGGAAAACAGCCTAAATCTTTGCCGCGCAGAAAACGGTTTAAATCTCGCCGCGCAGAAGTTCGCCGCCCGATCCGGCATATTTCGCGCCAAGGGACGGGAGGGGGAGGGAGGATCGATCGGGAGCGGTATATACACATACATCGTCGTCGGTACATACGAGTACATGAATAATTAATTAACTATTATTAAACACAAACATCATCATTGTGTGGTATTATCCGTAAACGTTGAAGCATCAAGTACAAGACAAATACGTTCAAGCATCTAAAGAGTTTTTGGATATCTAAAGAGTTCTCCGCCAGGCGTGACGACCTCATCTAGTATGAACCCCGCCAATTCCTCTTGAATGGCTCGTTTGCGGTCAAATGGTAAGAGTTGGTCCCGCATCCGTTCGATCTAAATATATATGAAGAATGGAGTCAATATATATATAAGAATAAAACTCAACACAATTGATGGTAATAAAATAATGTTGTGTACTTTGTTTACTTACTCTAAGTTGTTCTAGTGCGGCTTGGCCCATCGCACATATCGTGTTGCGAATGAACTCGCAAACATAGTATCCACATAAGTTATTGCCGGGTCCCTGATGCGCACACTTTACGAGAATAGAGAGTTCAATCAAAATAATAATCAATAAAGCATGATATAATGGAATTGGAAGCAGAATCAAAGAGATACGCAGACCTAGATAGCTAGTATTACTTACATTTTGGTCTACAAATTTTAGTTCTTCTGACCATTCACCCATGGCCCTGCCCGTGAACCTTTTCCAAACCCTGTCCAGCAAAGAAAATGGATAAAGGAGTAATTATTTACTTGTTTTCACGAAAGTTGCCGATCTAGTGCGATAATATGATTGAAATTACCTCTGGAGCATCTCTCTAAAGTCTTCCCATAGCTCTTTTTATTTTCGTAACGAGTCCATGACAATGACTTTTCCTGAGTCAGGTTGAATGACTAGAAGAATAAAGTGGAACCTACGCACGCATAACTCATCATCAGTTACATTTAACATCGAGTAAGTCAAATGTAATGTGTACAAGAGAGGGTAACAGTACTCACGAGAAGTTGTAAGGCAATAGTATTTCCCTTTTGGTTTGTTGTCTCAGTAAAGACCTTATCAAGAAATCTTCTGTTTGCCCGGGTTTGTGTCTTACCACTTCTTCATGAACTCTATTTGGGTCAACGAACCCAATGCCAAAAGGGCCTCCTTTCATGCATTCCATAACATTTTCCTGCATAATAGTATATACATATATGGTGAGCATATATATATACATGCAATTAATGAAGTGAATGAGATGAGATAGAAATTACAAAAATAGTACTTACACACAATAAAGGCTGATGGCAGCTTTGTCGGGTTCCTTCTGATTGAATAGAAAATGCAAGTCTTGAATGTTGAAGTAAACCTCGTCGTCTCCGCACAAGAAAATCTGATCTCTTATATGCGCCGTGATCCATTCTTCCTTTCTCGTCTTGCAGAAATCAAGGTACCACTTGTGCAATCTTCGCATCTTTGTTGGTAGATTCTTGAGCTCCTCTTTCTTGACGAGATTCTTCCCATACTTCCATGGATGTATGGGGTTGACATGGCCTGTGGGAATGTTGTCTCCAATGATGTTCCAGTATGCAATGTAAGTCATCCCCATCTCATTGTCCTTTCTTTGTAGCTCTACCTCGTAATAATTTATAGGAGGAGCGTTCCGTGTGTCGAACACTTGGAGCGGGGCGCATGATTGTTTTTCCTGCTCTCCGAGCATGGGAACTGTTTTCTGGGTGCCGCACAACTGCTACTTTCAGTATCCCTCCGCCTTGCATCCCCCTTCAAAATATGAGGCTCGTAGTTCGGCACAAGTGGGGTTTCTGGTTTCAAAAGATTATTGTAAAACTTCTCCACCACCGCCAGATCTATTTTCTCCTTTGGCTCGGCCTGTCTAGGTGCAAATTTCTTGACCTCTTCTTCGAGATCCTATTGGTCTCCTCATCGCTATGATTCCACGGTAAACCGCAATGGCTTCGGAAGGCTGCAGACGAAGTTTCTGAACTCTTTGGCGACGCTTCGTGGATTTCTTCGTGGCGTGCTAGTGATGCTCTTCGTGGTAATGCTCTTCCGCTTACGCCGAGGAGATAGCTGAAGTGCCGGAGATGGCTGGAGCGCCGGAGATGGCTGACGCGCAAGAGATGGCTGGCGCGCCGGAGATGGTTGCCGCGCAGGAGATGGCTGAAGCGCCGGAGATGACAGAGGAGTATTCTGATGATCGCTGAGACGGCCGAGGTGGTTTCAGATCACCGACGCCATGGAGACAGCGGTGGTGCCAAGGGCTCCAATTTGAAGCACGATGTGTTCCTTCTTCCAAAGAATGGTTGTTTTCACTGCAAATTTGAGTTGAGTTTCCTTCACCAGTAGCATGGTCAAGCTGTGCTTCCTCATATTCCTTCACAACCCCATCCACCTCGACAATAGCATAGCCATCTGGAATCTCACATGCAGCTCGGCGTGTTCGCCTCCGTGATCTCATCCACGGGTATCGAGGACCCACCATTTCAAGCGTGGAATGCATGTTCTCCATGGAAGCCACTTGCTTTCCCCTGCTAGTCACAATACGGCAGCTTCCAATACATGTGCTCTTCGTGCCGCTGAGATGGGCCGTAGCTTGCTGGTTTCTTTTGTGCATTCACTTGCGTAGCGCCCACAAGTGCATGTTCTATCTGTGTCATCCGCTCAGATGCTCTTTTTCTTTATGCCGTACATCAGAAGAGTCACCCCACCGACAAACCCATCCTTCCACGCCATACCCCCCGTGTCTCGTGCATGTCCAGGTGTTCTTTTACCGATGGCGCTGTGAGCTGGTCATTCTCTCTGCGGGATGGAAGGTCCCGCGGCTGCTTCTCAGATGCCGTGGATGAGTTCAAGGACGGGTTTGGCAAGGAGGGTTCGAAGATACACAATCCCGCTTCGGGTCCAACCTTGCCCGATTCAAGAACCAAGTCTTTGCACGAGGTCCCACCCATGTGTCCGGGTGTGATCCTCTATCGCCAGCAGGCCTTCTCAGCTTCCTCCCACTTAGCCCTCCGAGATATGTATCCACCGACCCGCCCTCCGTGATATTCCTTCTTCCGGCATTTAGCGTATTGGTTTCTGACCTCTTTGTAGCTATAGCACCTTCCTTGTATGCCACAAATTCAGGCCCGTGAGGTCTTATCTTTGCATAATATGCGTCTTCGAAATCTGGAGTCTCACGATCTTTGACAAAAAATTTCAATTTTGTCTTCCAGTGGCAGAAAGCGTCAGCCATCTTCTTTAGAGTCCACTCTTTGACCTTTTCCTTTATAACCGGTTTGTTTTCATCCTCCTCCGCGTATAAGAAATTTACTAACAAATAATTCCAAAGCTTTTTGGATCTTTCATCGACAAAGGTATCGTCGCTTCTTTGGCTTATTCCAATATTCAATTATGATTGGAATTTGGTCCCTAACAAGAACTCCACCGACGCATAAATTTGATCATGGCCTTCTTGGGCTCCATCGGCTCGCCATCAACACGATCGCTTCGATCGTGAACTTTGCACGATCTTTCAGCCGATGGCTCGCGCCTCGCTTGCTTTTTTTCATAGAAGAAGATTGTTGCTGGCTGGTCGATCCACAGGGCTAACAGAAGAAAGAAGCGTTAAATAATACATGTACATATATACAAATCAATTGGTGGAAGTCAGCAGAGGCTTAATCAATGCATATACCTCGCCGGACTTTGTAATCACCAAATTGCGTTCACCGGAGTCTTCATCTTCTCCATGACTACTTGAGCTGTCATCATGTCCCTCCAAGTTCAGATATTGTGAGGTGTCCTCATGGATAATGTTCTCCATTATTTCTTCTTCTTCAAGGTTTCTACTGAGTGGATCCATAGTTTTTAAACAATAATATTATCACACCTAATATCAGTAATACATCTATTGAAATGCTCAAGCAAGGGTGATGATATGACAGGTTAAAAGTATTGAAATGTAACCCTAATACATGCTTGGTCATTTCAAACCCTAATTCGGAGAAACCCTGGATTCATATGAGAGGGTACATTTACTTCTTCTAATTAACTTGTCATGAAAGCTGATTAACATAGCATGGTTATTATAATGCTATATTGACAATGAGAGGTGGCGGCGCTAGGGTGAGAGCGTTCTGGATGCGTGGGTGTGCTCGAACCAGCACAACGCACTCTAAATGGGCGACTCACCCTCGACGCGTGTGTAGGCTCAATGAGACAGAGGAGGTCGTGGTCGCATTTACATAATGGTGACGGTGGTCGTCGGCGTGGCACAAAATATACACATGCATATACAATACACATACAATACAATATACATATATACATACACATACAAATATACATACACATATGCCACTTGTTCTACTGAATTCAATGGTATTTTATTTGCAAATTTTGGCCCAGTAGTATTTTATTTGTGATTCACGGCATTCTTCGGTTTGGAACATACATACGACCCGACGGAGCGCCTCTCGCTGCCTTCCCGCGACCCCACAACCACGCGACCGCTACGCCCACGCCACCAGCTGCCCGATGTCACCTCGACCTTGTGATGCAGCGCCGCGGAGACTCCTCTTGCCGAGTATCCGCCACGGACATGAAAATACCATTCTAGCTATCCCGTCCTTGGTTCTCGTCGCGGCATGCCATGAGGTCGCAGACGCCGCTGGGCGCAAAACGCTCCGTCAGACTTCGTGAGCCCCCACGACACGTTCCGCGCGGTCGTGGGCGTCGGGCCGGTGACCTGGGACGCCACGGTGGCGACATACGCGCAGAACTACAGAAACGTGCGTAAAGCCGACTGCAAGCTCCAGCACCAAGCGGCCGCATAGGAGAACATCTTCGGCTCCCCTGCATAGCTCGAACGCGCCGGATGTCGTGGCCTCGTGGACCTCCGAGAAGAAGTACTACAACTATGCCACCAACACCTGCTCGGTGCGAGATCGAGGGGGAGGGGGCGGATAGGGCGTGGACAACATACGGTGAGGGCGACGGCGACGACGAGGGCGTACGTGGACAGCGACGTACGGCTGGACGGCGAGGGCGTACTTGGACGGCGACGGCTCGCGCGCGGCGAGGGGGGCGACGGCGCTCCCGCAGGATGGCGACAGCGAGGGCGGTGAGGGCTGGACGACGACGGCTCTCCTTCGCTTTCCTCTCGGCGCTGCTGATCCGGCTGGGGAAGAAGGAAGAGGAAGGCAGTAATCCCTTTAACACCGGTTCGCACTACGAACCGTGTTAAAGGGGAATTGCTCACCGCACTTCTCTTTAACATTGGTTCCTGGCTGCAAACGGTGTTAAAGAGGGGCATTTACTTCGTGCATTAAACGGGTGGGGGCATTTTTAATTCAAAAAATAGGATAGAATTTAGAAAATTCATATCTTTTTCATTTCAACTCAAAAAAATATGAATAATATATCATAATTTTCAGAAAAATAATATCTATCCATTCATATAAAAACATTTTATATTTACTTTAGATGAAAATTTTCAAAATGATTAAAACGCTTACATATAAATTTTGATTATTCAATTCAGACAAAAATAAAATAGTCAAACCCTAAAACTTTAAACATAAGAAATATTAAGCATCTAAAAAAAATCTAACCCTTTTTTATTAGAGAAAATCATAATTTATTTTGTATTAACATTTTTTAATTGTTTGGATATTTAAATGCCGCATCTTTTGTATACTTTGGAATCTGACATAACCTCGCTCAACTTGCATTGGATTTTTGATAAAATAGCATATTGTGAACCTAAAATGATTTTGTAAAAAATCATGAGCATCGACATGTACCTGTAGTTCATATCTGACCCACTTCTTGCCAATTCGGCAGGAATTTGTCTATTTCACCAGAGGTGGACGGAAAGTTTCAGATCCCCCTGTTGGTACATTGTCCATATAAGGTGGTCTGGTATTTTTGTTAATTTTGGTGATAGTTTTTTGAATTAGCCATTTGGTGGTTGCTTCACAAAACCGTCCGTTTTTTATGCTCGGAAAATGGAAAATGCCTTTTTGGTGCGACAAAAAGGAAATCTTCCTCTTGCAACATTGTAAGGTTCCCACGCTTAATAAGGTAGAGATCCTTGTGTTTACAATGCTAGTCCCTGGATCAATAGCTAGCATCCACAGTTAAGATGTAATATCAAGAAACAAAGGTCATAATACAACTTTATAACCAGGAATAAAATAATTTATTACATCTTACATAGCTCATTTGGCTATCACATTACATTGCAGCAGAATATCTATAAGCATGGGGTCCTTCATATTCAGAGTGCCACAGGCAGACATGTTGGTTGTAGACTTGTAATCCTATTTCACTAATATCAACCAAAACCTGCAACATAACAAGTTACAGCCACAAGGGTCAATACATTTGAATTGTATTGGCAAGTGATACTATGGTAGTATAGTGGAGTCTATCATCTATATGCATTTGGCTAAGTGGATCTTAGGCTTGCTTTGCTCAAAATAGATTTTTCCTTATCATTTTAAAACACTAAGTTTTTCTTTGATAAAATCATCCAAGGCATCTCCCAATAGAAATTGGTGATCCTTAAACCCTTGTTCAACCACAAGTTTTTAACTTAGAAATTGGGATGATGAGATTCTTGATAGCTTCCATGTCTTGATGCTCAAATTGTCCTTGCTGTGACATGGCTAAGTACTTAGATTTTACACTCTGCAGAAGTGGTGCACTTTCCCCACAAGACTTGGTTTCCCAAGACAAGATCTTTCAAGCCTTACCTTAGACCAGAATGGACGCTGCTCCAACCTATCAAACCCCTACCACCAACTGTCCATTTGGCTAAGTTATTGCAACCTATATGATCCAGCAGAGCCCATAATGCCAAGTGGTCTGCACTTGAAGCTTCTAAACATTTGACATCTCAAATCTCTTTGTTCCTGGGTGGCCATCCACAAGTGAGATACACAAGGTAAACCATAGAAATGGGCCTTGTGAACCACTCAACACAAACCATTCCTTCCAATCCACCCAGGTGATTCATTCACTTAGTTGTTTTATTAAACAAAACACAAGTCCTCAGACTTAGAAATTTTCCATAGCATGAATATATATTCCACCCTTGATTTCTATTAGCTAAGCTAAGCATGATAGTAGTAGGAATCTTAACTTAGGAAATTTCTACTAAGGTTTCATCTACTAGGATTTCCCATAGTAAAGTTTATACTTAGCAAAATTCCATGCAAGTCCTACTTAGAAATATCACTAATGCATAGTGAAAAATAATGGGACAAAGTATGTAGCATCACTTGCCTTTTTGGTAGAGTATAAGTTCACTCCTTGTCCTTGCAACAATCGCACTCCTCAAGTCACTACAATTTAATCAAGCAAGGCACAATTTCAATATACCAATCGAGCAAAACATCACATAAAATTATAGAAACAAAACAATGCATGCAATCATGCAAGAGATTGTTTTATTTGTAAAAGTGGTTCCTAATGGTTCATAAACATTTGAAAACACCTAATGGTTATTTTATAAAGTGGCAAAGTCATTTGCAAAAGGTTTCACTTTATAAACCATTTTAAAAACAAGGTATCATTTTATGTGGTGTAGAAATGTTTTTAATAAGGCAACATTCTATAGGATTCACAAAATATGTTTCCAAACCATAAAACTTTGTGTTTAGGGTCAGAGAGTTTATTTCCAAAACATTTCTCAAAGGTTTTATTCCAAAACCATTTTTTAATAATCAAACCATATTTTTAATTGACTAGTAATGGTTTAAATCAAAGATTCATTATTTTGTTTCTCCAAATACATTTCGAATCCACAAAGTGATTCCTATGGTCAGTAAGTTCAAAACACACCATTTGCAAAAGATTTTATCCCCAAAATCATTTTAGAACAATTTTTATAATCTAAACAAGCATACATAAGTTTCTGCAAAAACAAACAGTTTACCAGAAGCTTTTTACTAAAAAAGGTGCATGGTTGGCTAGGGCTTGTTTTTATGAATCCACTGATATAAAGTTTGTAAAATTTGGACGTGTAGATTTAAAGTTATAGATTTTACAAAGTTGAATCTCAAATAGATCAAATCCTGTTTTTAAATCTGACTCTGTGACACGCGGCGCATTTCTATTCGTTGGTACCGCTTCGGACGGATCAGCAACGTGAGGCATTGGATCTAAACAGATCGTGCGGCTTAGGTTGCTACTTACCTCTTCGTCTAGTTTCTATCCTGTCCTTTGGATCTGCATCTAACGGCTATCAGCGACTTGCCACTAACTGGCGGCGCTTAGCGGCAGCGCGCGGCGGCGACGCTCTGTTAGCGGCGGAGCTGGCGATGCAGGAAGAGGGAAGGAAAGAGAGATGGCTCATAGTGATCGCAGTGACGTGGGGATGCTCAACCTGCTCGCGGTTGACGAAGGGGTGCATAGGGTTGCTGATAATCGCTCGTCGGAGTTGTGTCTGACGACGGCCACGCTCTGTCATCGTCGAGGGCAGCGCTACGGGTCACGAGGGAGCAAACGGTAAGCACAGTCAGATGCGCAAGAATGTGGCGATGATGCGTGCATGAAGGAGAAGGAGAGGGGCGGTCAGAAAATACCAGAGGGGTTCGCCGGAGTGGAGGCAGACGACGGAGCTACTGTTCATCGTTGTTGTCGACGCTGCAGACACTAGAGGAAAAAAGGGCTATCCGTTCACGACCCCTCGGAGCATTAGTCCGGCGCCACCAACCGGTACTAATGCCGCACGCCCTGGTTGGAGCGGCAAGGGGCCAGGGCATGCGTCTCGGTTGGTAGGGGGCATGCGTCGGTTGGAGCCACCAACCGGGACTAAAGGTTTGGCCACACCACGCAGCATGCGCACCTTTAGTCCCGGTTGCTGGCTCCAACCGGGACTAAAGACCGCTGCCCTCTATAAATGCAACGCCCCAGCCCCCTCTGCCTCCACTCTGTTTTTTTGAATGGTGGAAGGTGTGAGGGGGTGTGCTAGTTTTTTCTCATGCATGCATTTAAGGTGTTTGTTGAAATGTTTGAGTGAATAATCCCGTTGAATTTCTCATAGAACAAAAATATAGAAGGTGTCCGACGACTTGAGCTTTCTCCTCTTTATTTCCCTCGATCGAGGTTAGCAATCTTATCTTTTCTAGGTCATTGATACAATTCATGTGTCGGTGTGAATTGGTTATTTCACTATTTATGATGTCCTGTTTTTTGATAAACTTACTTATATGATGCAGATGAACGGTCGGGAATGGATGTACGGTGACCGGCGGGTAGTCGGGTATATCAAAGGCGTGGATAAATTTATTGATGTGGCTACGGCAAACAAAGAGAATGGATTTATACGTTGTCCATGTGTTCAATGTCGGAACAACAAGGAGTACTCTTCCTCGAAAATCATTCGCGTCCACCTGATTATGAAAGGTTTCATGCCCAACTATAATTGCTGGACCAAGCACGGGGAAAGAGGGGTTATGATGGAAGATGGTGAAGAAGATGATGATAACAACTATCATCATATGTTTCCTGAATACAGTGATAGTGCAATGGAAGACAATGGAGAGGAAAGAGGTGAAGAACGGGCATCAGATGAGCCGGCTGATGAACTTGGTAGGGTCATTTCTGATGCAAAGCGAGACTATGAAACAGAAAATGAGAAGTTGAAGTTAGAGGGCATGTTAGAAGATCACAAGAAATTGTTGTACCCAAATTGTGAAGATGGCAGCACAAAGCTCGGTACCACACTGGAATTGTTGCGATGGAAGGCAGAGTGTGGTCTAACTGACTCCTCATTTGAAAAGATGCTGAAAATAATGAAGCCGAAGTTTCCAAAACATAACGAACTTCCGAGAGTACCTCTGAACAAAGAAGACTCTCATCCTCGGGATTAGATGTGCAAAAGATACATGCATGCATTAATGATCGCATCCTCTACATGTAAGGAGTATGAGAATTTAGATAAATGCCGGTATGCAGCGTTGCAGTATAAGATCGCAGAGATGACCACGGTGATGTTGAGGAGAGCCCTCCGTAAGAGGGTTCCTGCTAAGGTTATGTGGTATGCTCCTATAATACCAAGGTTGAAACGCATGTTCAGAAACAAAGAGCATGCCAGGTTGTTGTGATGTCACAAAGAAGTCCGTAAGAAAGACGGGAAGTTGAGACACCCTACTGATGGGTCACAGTGGAGAAAAATCGAGAGAGACTTCCCAGACTTTGCAGGTGACGCAAGGAACTTATGGTTTGGTCTAAGTATGGATGGCATGAATCCTTTTGGGGAGCAGAGCTGCAGTCACAGCACCTGGCCCATGACTCTATGTATCTACAACCTGCCTCCTTGGTTGTGCATGAATTGTAAGTTCATTATAATGCCAGTTCTCATCCAAGGCCCGAAGCAACCGGGCAACGACATTGATGTGTACCTTAGGCCATTAGTTGAATAACTCTTACAGTTGTGGGGCAAACCAGGTGTACGTGCGTGGGATGAGAACAAACAGGAGCCATTTAATCTACGAGGGTTGTTATTCGTAACCATCAATGATTGGCCTGCTCTTAGTAACCTTTCAGGACAGACAAACAAAGGATATAAGGCATGCACCCACTGTTTAGATAAGACCGAAGGTACATATTTGAATAAATGCAAGAAGGTTGTGTACCTGGCGAATCGACGATTTCTTCCGACCAATCATCCCGTAAGAAAGAAAGGCAAGCATTTCAAAGGTGAGGCAGATCACCGGAAGAAGCCTGAACTCCCTGCTGGTGATGATGTATTTGGTATGGTCAAGGACATAGAAGTAATCTTTGGAAAGGGTCCCAGGTCAATCAGTTCAGCAGCGTCGCTACAGGACACGCACCCATGTGGAAGAAGAAATCTATATTTTGGGAGCTGCCATATTGGAAAGTCCCAAAGAACATGCATGTCACCGAGCGTGTCGAGTACGCGAGGGCGAGTCCGCAGTGGCGAGTCCTCGAGGCGCACACGCAGTATGCCTAGGAGTAGACTCCGAGGCTCGAGTTGGCTTCTAGAGGCCATTTGAGGCTCTTTAGAGATGCATATTCTGAAAATAGTAGTGGTTGTTGCCGGCGTGGCGATCCAGCGTGGGGAGATTTCGCGGTGAGGCAGTCCGCATGAGTGTACCCGAGTGTGGCGAGTTCGCGATGATCGCGAGTCTGCGAGGAGAGTCCCGAGTGTGGCAAGTCCGCGATGATTGCGAGTCCACAAGGGAGAGTCCCGGTGTGGCGGTGTCCGCGTTGAGCGAGTCGCGATGATATTGATTACTTGTTTTAGTTAGCGAGTCTCGTCTTGGCCGAGGACGATCGTGGCAACTCAAAGATGGTTCTCGGCTGGCGTTTTCCTTGACGATCCGAGGCTCGGTTTGCGAGTCCTCTTCTGCAGTACTTGGCCGTGCGAGTCACACTGTCTAAGGTTGAGGAGGACATGGTGTTGTTTGTGTAGTAAAACCATTTGTCTTGGCCCAGAAGGCCAGTCGAGCAAACCGACTCAATGATGGCTCTCGATTAAGCGTTTTTGTGGACGATCTAAGGCTCGGTTGCGAGTCCTCGTCTGTACTACTTGGCCATTGCGTCGGTCTTTCAAAGGTTGACAAAGGCGCCTTGATTTTCCCGGGTGAAGAGATGCCCGATGGTGAGTCCATGCAACGTGGCATGCGACCCTCTCTGGCGACTCGGCGATGAAGGTCCTTAGTAGGCGTGGCGTCACGCATTTGACGTAGCCGGACATGGTCGGCGTTTAGCGGAGAAAAAAGTCCACGCAGCGGAGAAGGAGTCGACGGCGGACGGAGGTCATGCTATGGCGATGTCAACGCGGCGGACACGGGTCGGCGCGGCGACGGAGGTCGCGCTATGGCGATGTCGTCGACGCGGCGACGGAGGTCGCTATGGCGATGTCGATGCGGCAAACACGGGGTTGATGCGGCGAACGGAGGTCACGCTATGGCGATGTCTATTCGGCGGACACGGGGTCGATGCAGCGGATGGAGGTCGCGCTATGGCGAAGTCGACGCGGCAGACACGGGGTCGACGCGGTGGAACCCGGTTCGACGCGGCGGACGGCGGTCGCGCTATGGCGATGTCGACGTGGCGGACACAGGGTCGACACAGACGGAGGTCGCGCTATGGCGAAGTCGACGCGGCGGACACGGGGTCTACGCGGCGAACGTGGATCGCTCTATGGCAATGTCGACGCGGCGGACATGGGTCGACATTGTCGAGGTCGCACTAGGGTGAAGTCGACGCCAGCGTGTAGCCGGTATCTTGGCGAGTCGCGACAAGGAGGCGAGTCACCGGCGTGGAGAATCCACGAGGGCGAGTCCCGAGTGTGGCGAATCCGTGAGGTGTAACACCTCGAATCGACCCTATGCAAGTTTCGGTGAAACTCGCCAAACCCGCATAGAAACGATTCAAAGGTGCCCACCAGCACTTTCGCGGGTGGAAAACAAAGTAATAACATTACACAGTCCTCGATGGGACCCACGAGCAGATATATATACAACAATGACTCCAAAGAGTCAAGAATACAGATATAATATACAAAGATCCAAATCACCTTGAAAATGACAGGCGTCCACTACGGACAAGATGCAAATGGGGCTAAGAGCCCTGAAGACTAACCAATGGCGTCCATAACCCTGCCCAGGCCAAGCCGGAAGGGTAACCCTGCTAACGACGTCGATCTCAAAACCTCCTTAAACAAAAGGGGTGCCGACAAAGGGCAAAGGAAAAAGAGGCGTCGATCTTGAGGCGAGTGCAGCGAGACTAGAATTGGCGGTCTCGCCTACATAGGTATGGTGGATCAAGCGGCGGCAGATGCACTAAACCACCTATAGAGACTCGATACAACTTGCGACTATCGAGGGTAAGGAAGACCTATTGGATCCAACGTGATACTATCATCAAACAAACCCATCCTGGCGTTTCCCCTCGAGACCAACGAGGAAGTCAACCGAGAACTCACACGATTGGCGATTTACTTATTCAGTTATAGTTGCGGCACTTTACTAGTCAGGTTTAGATAATCGTCTGATAAAGTAAGCGATGGGCACTTTTAATTAACCATTCCGTTGTAGTTGCGACACTTACTAGTCAGATACAATAGCATGAGATAACCCAAAACCCAGCAGTTGTTGGTACTTTTACTTAGCCATTCCGTTGTAGTTGCAATACTTACTAGTCAGGTACAATGGTCGCAAGCGACAATCAAAGCAAGCAATTGTGGGCAGTATTAGTTAGCCATTCCATTATAGTGAAGCTGATTACTAGTCATTATAAGTCAAATTTTAGTACTACTTTAGTTATGCTTGTCTATGGTCGAGATATTGTGCTCCAAGTCGTCCATAACCGTGGACACGGCTTTCAGAAAGTTTTACCCGGCCGGGGTGCACCAATAGCTACACACGCTCGATCAACCTCGGAAAAACCAACTCAAAACCCAACGAGGCTTTCACGACTAAGCAATCACAGGATTCAGAAATATTTCAGGGGGCCACCCCATTGAGTAGACCCGCAACGAAGCCAGCTGACTCCGAGACGGACTCAAGGTTTGCGACAATGGCTGTAAACGACTGGGAACCCGAAAGTGTGGCTGGGCTTGTCGATACCGCGAAAACATTCCGCTTACCTAAACAGTACAGTGTGCTCCTCGCACAATCGTAAATAAAGAAGTAGCATGGCATAAGTACAGGATAGTAAATAAAACCTCAAACTAGTTTGTGGCCCCAAGAAATAAGAATGAATCAAGCTCTGGCTCAGGGGGGTCCCATAATCCTCCCGGATGTGGATAGCGCGATAAATCAAGGAACAGGTATCAAGTACTCGGGGTCCTACGGGACACAAGTGGGCGTTCGGAAACCAAATATTATCTATCACCCACCGATGCCTCTGCTTACTTCAATTTTAGTTGTTAAACAGGAATTAAAGTGAACGATAAGTAAAACTAGGATCATCTCCAACAACAACATGCGGCAATACATCAACAACGGTGGCCTTTGGACGACACGCAAAGACTTGAGCAAGCGATTACGACGCGCAAGTCCAACTATCTACCAAACAACAGTTAATAGGATGTGTCCAAGGCAATATGAGGCTGCAGGGACTATCCAGGGAACGAAGCTAGAGCATCGCAACACAGATAGCAATAGATCAACAGAGGAATAAATACTATAAAAGTAGATAGGTAGAAAGGGGAGATGCTCTGAAAACATTGTCGAAGGTTCATCCAAGATCGGGCAGCTCACATCAACTCAACTTCCTTATCCGCGAAGAAGCAAAACACTAGAAGAAACACCGGATGCACTATTTAATACAACGGCAGAAGATCGGCATGATGCATGTATGATGCATGACATGGCAAGGTTGTGGTGCGATTAGGTCATATTAAGTGGAACCGGGGTCCCGACAATTAATTAGGTGGTTCATGTTGTTTAGCTACCCATAATTTAACTGTTGTTATAACATGGCAAAAGATCGCACGGTTCGCTACACAAGTTTAAATGAGGCCAATATAAGGCTAGATTTGCGCATATGGGCCCCATATTTAATTATTAGGTGAATCGGCATAAGGCCCCCAAAACCACATGACAATATGCATGCATGGACAATTCAATATGCAACAATTTATAAATATGGCATTTATAAAAAAAATAGGGTTCTCGGATAAGGGTCACACATTTAGGGTTCGGCAGATCTTGGCGTTAGGGTCCGGGTTCGGGGTTGGTCTCGGGGTTCAGGGTTGGATCGGTCTCAAGGGAACATTCTCGAACAACGGGCAGATCTTGTCGTGGTTCAGGTTGAGTGCGGTTCTCGGCGAACTGGTCGGTTCCTGTCGAAGATCTTGGCGCTTGGATCGTCCTCGGTTGGGGCCTCGTGGTCTTGAATTCGCGTCGATGTGGCGGTCTTGTTGTTCCGTATAGGCGTTCTCGAGGGAGTGCTTGGCGTCTGGGATTCCGACGAGCTTGGCGTACTTGTCGGAGTTCTCGGATGACGATGTCGGTCTTGGGTTTGGCGCCGGTGGATCTTGGCGATTCCATGTCGACGATCCGAGGACGGTCATGGCGTTCGGGATGAAGAACTTGGTGTGGTGACGGTCCTTGTCGGCGACTCTCCGGGTTCAGGGTCTCGATGTTCCCTGAAGCAGTACTTGGTGCTGCGTGACGGCATTCTCGGAGGTGCGACCATCAGATTCCGCGTGGAAGAACTCGGGGTGTCGTGACGACGATCTTGTCGGTGATCTTGGCGCTTCGGATCCTTGAGATCGGGGTCTAACCAAGCGTGCAGGGGTACCCGAGACGTGTGCCTGTAGGGTACACCACAGCACAAAAGGGCGCCCGCGAGTGCTACAACACACGCACACGGGCCAGATAGTAGGAACGGTGATGCGCGGCAGCCTACGGAGGTAGAGCTCGGGCCAGAGCTTGGCGTCGGGGAAGGAGGGGGTGAGGTGGAGGGGGTGCGTGGGTAGATAGGTTGGTAGCTGTAGGATTATGGGTGGGCCGTTTGTATTTTATGGGTTGGTCGTTGGTCATTCGCCCGTTCGACTGCCCCACTAAAATAATATAATTTTTATTTAACTTTTGCAATAAGCTTGTATAAATAGATTTTAGACAAACAAAAATATCCGGAAGCGTCCGGGGGTTTAATTTGAAATAGAAGGAGGGTAAATTTTAGAAAACGATTGTCTTTCGCAAATAGTTTTTAGGCAAATTAATATGCATGATGATGACGATGCTCAAATGCAATGTGGCATGATGACATGAGCATGCGGTCATGATGATGCAATGCACAAAAACAACGCGATTTTCTAGTAGTGGTTTTAGCGGGATGCCACAATTCAACACCACTAACAATGGATCTCGCCCTCGAGATCCGCCTCATGGTACCGGGAAGAAGGGCGGCGATCTGAATCTTCGCGCTTCGTGTAGATCCTCGCGACACCACTAACAAGAGTTCGTTGTCCGTGATCGCCGAAACACTCCGAAACAAAAGGTCGAAGGTAGAGGTATCAACAAATAAAGCCACATCTAGCTTCCATGGACGGAGTAAAATTGCTGGATCCCCTGATTCGATGTACAAGAGCGAATGATAAGAGTAGTCGGATGGTGATCAGTCCATCGCGCACCCAAACCATTACTCTGCACACGAATAGGCGGATTATGCAACCAACTCTCGGAATCAGACTGAAGATCTCGACAACCGAGGTTCAGAAACAAAGGAGTGATGCAGACTCTGCATCGGATCTGTCGTAGATGATGTCGTCGCGTCGGAAAACACCGGAAGGCACAAACAAGGAACAAAGAATGGTACCGTAGTAGACGGATTCCTCAGGCAACTTGAACACCGGATGGTAGAACACCGTTATCAAAGAAGGAAGCGAAACCCAGATGGTACGACGGAAACCCAACCACGAGAATTCCTGGACTCGAAGAAAGAGACGAGAGCAGATTCAAAACACGCAGAGATGAGAGGAGAGCAGCAGAGAGGTAAGGAGTAAATCAGACCTAATCAGAACTATCCAACCGATTTTGCAAAATAGTTTTGACACTCTACTTCGGCCGTTAGCTAGGTTATCCTACAGGCTGGACTTGTGGGGTATCGCAACTGCTGAGCTCTGATACCACTCTGTAACACCCTCAGAATCGACCCTATGCAAGTTTCAGCGAAACTCGCCAAACCCGCATAGAAACGATTCAAAGGTGCCCACCAGGCACTTTCGTGCGGGTGGAAAACGAAGTAATAACATTACACAACAGTCCTCGTTGGGACCCACACAACATATATATATAAAACCACGACTCCAAAGTGTCAAGAATACAGATATAATATACAAAGATCCAAATCACCTTGAAAATGACAGAGCGTCCGACTACGGACAAGATGCAAATGGGGCTAAGAGCCCTGAAGAATAACCAATGGCGTCCATAACCCTGCCCAGGCCAAGCCGGAAGGGTAACCCTGCTAACGACGTCGATCTCAAAACCTGCTTAAACAAAAGGGGTGCCGACAAAGGGCAAAGGAAAAGAGGAGGCGTCGATCGAGGCCGACACAGCGAGACTAGAATTCGGCGGTCCTCGCCTACATAGGTATGGTGGACTGTAGCGGCAGCGGCAGCATGCACTAAACCACCTATAGAGACTCGATACAACTGGCGACTATCAGAGAGGGGTAAGGAAGACCTATTCGGATCAACCGATACTATCATCAAACAAACCCATCCTGGCGTTTCCCCCTCGAGACCAACGAGGAAGTCAACCGAGGAACTCACACAGTTGGCAGTTTTACTTATTCAATTATAGTTGCGGCACTTTACTAGTCAGGTTTAGATAATCGTCCTGATAAAGTAAGCGATGGGCACTTTAATTAACCATACATTGTACTTGCGACACTTACTAGTCAGATACAATAGCATGAGATAACCCAAAACCCAGCAGTTGTTGGTACTTTTACTTAGCCATTCCGTTGTAGTTGCAATACTTACTAGTCAGGTACAATGGTCGCAAGCGACACCCAAAGCAAGCAATTGTGGCCAGTATTAGTTAGCCATTCCATTATAGTGAAGCTGATTACTAGTCATTATAAGTCAAATTTATAGTACTACTTTAGTTATGCTTGTCTATGGTCGAGATACTGTGCTCCAAGTCGTCCATAACCGCGGACACGGGTTTCAGAAAGTTTTACCCGGCCGGGGTGCACCAATAGCAACACACGCTCGATCAACCTCGGAAAAACCAACTCAAAACCCAACGAGGCTTTCACGACTAAGCAATCACAGGATTCAGAAATATTTCAGGGGGCCACCCCATTGAGTAGACCCGCAACGAAGCCAGCTGACTCCGAGACGGACTCAAGGTTTGCGACAATGGTACGTAAGCATTTGGGAACCCGAAAGTGTGGCTGGGCTTGTCGATACCGCGAAAACATTCCGCTTACCTAAACAGTACAGTGTGCTCCTCGCACAATCGTAAATAAAGAAGTAGCATGGCATAAGTACAGGATAGTAAATAAAACCTCAAACTAGTTTGTGGCCCCAAGAAATAAGAATGAATCAAGCTCTGGCTCAGGGGGGTCCCATAATCCTCCCGGATGTGGATAGCGCGATAAATCAAGGAACAGGTATCAAGTACTCGGGGTCCTACGGGACACAAGTGGGCGTTCGGAAACCAAATATTATCTATCACCCACCGATGCCTCTGCTTACTTCAATTTTAGTTGTTAAACAGGAATTAAAGTGAACGATAAGTAAAACTAGGATCATCTCCAACAACAACATGCGGCAATACATCAACAACGGTGGCCTTTGGGCGACACGCATAACACTTGAGCAAGCGATTACGACGCGCAAGTCCAACTATCTACCAAACAACAGGTAATAGGATGTGTCCAAGGCAATATGAGGCTGCAGGGACTATCCAGGGAACGAAGCTAGAGCATCGCAACACAGATAGCAATAGATCAACAGGAGGGAATAAATACTATAAAGGTAAGATAGGTAGAAAGGGGGAGATGCTCGCCTGAAAACATTGTCGAAGGTTCATCCGAAGATTGGGGCGAAGCTCACATCAACTCAACGGCCTTATCCGCGAAGAAGCAAAACACTAGAAGAAACACCGGATGCACTATTTAATACAACAGCAGAAGATCGGCAAGATGCATGTATGATGCATGACATGGCAAGGTTGCGATGCGATTAGGTCATATTAAGTGGAACCGTCCCCCAATTAATTAGGTGGTTCATGTTGTTTAGCTACCCGCAATTTAACCGTTGTTATAACATGGCAAAAGATCATTTTGGTTCGCTACACAAGTTTAAATGAGGCCAATATAAGGCTAGATTTGCCCGCATATGGGCCCCATATTTAATTATTAGGTGAATCAGCATAAGGCCCCCAAAACCACATGACAATATGCATGCATGGACAATTCAATATGCAACAATTTATAAATATGGCATTTATAAAAAAATAGGGTTCTCGGATAAGGGTCACACATTTAGGGTTCGGCAGATCTTGGCGTTCCGGGGTCCGGGGTTCGGGGTTGGTCTCAGGGTTCAGGGTTCGGCGGATCGGTCTCGGCGGGAACGTTCTCGAACAACGGGGCAGATCTTGTCGTGCTTCAGGTTCGGGTGCGGTTCTCGGCGAACTGGTCGGTTCTCCCCGGAGGTCTTGGCGCCGGATCGTCCTCGGTTCGGGCCTCGAGGTCTTAAGGGTCGCGCGTGTGGCGGTCTTGTTGTTCCGTATAGGCGTTCTCGAGGGAGTGCTTGGCGTCTGGGATTCCGACGAGCTTGGCGTACTTGTCAGAGTTCTCGGATGACGATGTCGGTCTTGGGTTTGGCGCCGGTGGATCTTGGCGATTCCATGTCGACGATCCGAGGACGGTCATGGCGTTCGGGATGAAGAACTTGGTGTGGTGACGGTCCTTGTCGGCGACTCTCCGGGTTCGGGGTCTCGATGTTCCTGAAGATGCGGTGCTGCGTGTGGCGGCGTTCTCGGAGGTGCGACCATCGGATTCCGGTGGAAGAACTGGGTGTCGTGGTGACGATCTTGTCGGTTACCTTGGCGCTTCGGATCCTTGAGATCGGGGTCTAACCAAGCGTGCAGGGGTACCCGAGACGTGTGCCTGTAGGGTACACCACAGCACAAAAGGGCGCCCGCGAGTGCTACAACACACGCACACGGGCCAAATAGCAGGAACGGCGACGCGCGGCAGCCTGCGGAGGTAGAGCTCGGGCCAGAGCTTGGCGTCGGGGAAGGAGGGGGTGAGGTGGAGGGGGTGCGTGGGTAGATAGGTTGGTAATTTGGAGGATTATGGGTGGGCCGTTTGTATTTTCTGGGGTGGTCGTTCGGGTCATTCGGCCCGTTCGACTGCCCCACTAAAATAATATAATTTTTATTTAACTTTTGCAATAAGCTTGTATAAATAGATTTTAGACAAACAAAAATATCCGGAAGCGTCCGGGGGTTTAATTTGAAATAGAAGGAGGGTAAATTTTAGAAAACGATTGTCTTTCGCAAATAGTTTTTAGGCAAATTAATATGCATGATGATGACGATGCTCAAATGCAATGTGGCATGATGACATGAGCATGCGGTCATGATGATGCAATGCACAAAAACAACGCGATTTTCTAGTAGTGGTTTTAGCGGGATGCGACAGAGGGCAAGTCCCCGGGCATGGCGAATCTGCGAGAGAAGATTCCGCGGAGGGCGAGTCAACGGTGACGAGTCCCCGGGCGTTGGCTAAGTCGACGACCGCGGGCCGCGAGAGCAATGTCGCGATGATGATCTCATGACGAACGAGTTCATGCTGGTTGAGTCCGCGACGAAATGACGAACCCCGAACGTGAAGAGCCCATGAGGGATGTGGTATTTCAGCGCTCCAGCTCAAGTGCCGACCGCCGGATGTAGCAATAAATTCTATTGATCCAATTCTGTATTTAAAAAAAACGTATAGCCGACATGCATGTAGATCATATCAGATAAAATAATTATTTATATAATAATAATTGAGAAAGTCAGATATTGAGTAAAAAACTCATCAGAAGTGTGGAGCGGATCTTGTATGTTCGCATGCCCGTTATTTTTAACTTGGCATCTGTGTTCGTGGTGTCAGAGCCGTTGGCAGCGGACCAGATCGATCCCTCCAACACCCGAGTTCTTAGATTATTCATTAGCGATTGCAATACTATAATAAATTAGATCAAATTATTATAGTGGATTAATCCTTCAAAGACTGCGTACAAGAAAACATGCATACAAGATTAGATCAAATTAATACTATAATAAATTAGCAGAGCAATAATAAAACAGAGATTGAATAAAAACTCATGAGCGAAAGTTTCAGTAGCTGCAGATCGCATCCGACTTGGCGGCCAGCGTTGGCGTAAACTATTCTCAAATACTCCAAGCGATGCACAAATACATGCCAGGTTAGGTCTCAAGTTGCGTGGACAGGCCTGGCCACTTTGCCGCTATGCCGCCCATAAAACCGGCCAATCACTTTAACCAACGTTGTTGTGAGTGTGTCACATACCAAGATTTTCCAAATCTTGTTACCTGAAAATAAATGAATAAAATAAAACTTTGTTGATTTTCGTGGTGAGAAGAAACTTTTTATTCCAATTGGAAAGCGTCAAACCTATTTTGATCAAATAAATCCTAAAAGGATTTAAAAAGATAAACAATTAATAAAGGAAAATTTAAATAATTGAAAAGCTATTTTGGATCTTTTAATAAAAAGAGTTGGTTTTCAAATGAAAAGGTAGAAATATAAATAAGGATTATTTTATAAAGCCAAGTTAAACCTTGGCCAAGCTTTTGAATTAAAATATTTTGTTTTTATTAAAAGAGTAAAGGTTTATTTAAATAAAATAATGAGAGTTATTAATAAACCAATTTTGTTTAAGTAAAGGTTTTCCCCTTTTAAATAAACACAAAAACTTGTTATTTTATTATAAATAAATTTTCCAAGTATTTTATAATTTCAAATAAAACCTATTAAATTGGTTTTGTTACTATTTTAGATTTCAAATAGAGTTTTAAAATAAAACAAATCCTATTTGATGAAATAACTAAGGACCATTTTATTTAATTAATAAATGGTTTCAGAAAAGAATAAAGAGTTGTTTTATTTTGGACTTTGTTTTGTCTTTGTTAAAGAACTAAAATCAATGCAAAGTTTGGAAAAGATTTGAAAACATTTGAGTGTTTGATTTGTTGTTTGATATTCAAAACAGAAAATCAAATTAGAAAAAGAAAAGCATTCAGAAAGAAAAAAAATAGAACCAAACCTGACCCAACCCACCTGGCCCAGCAAGCCCAGCTCTAGCCCACCTCTACCTCACGCTCGAACGAAACGTTTTTAACCCGCAGACAGACCCACGTAGGAACTGACGAGTGGCCCCTCTTTCCCTATCTCACTCCCTCGCTGACGCCTAGACCCCACTGCCACCTCAGCGTCGTCTTCAAACCCAGACCCCGCCCTGCCGTTGCAGACAAGAAACGCCTGCGTTGATTACGCGTTGATGAAGCCTTGATTCCTCCCAGTAACCGCGCCCATTTAACCGCATGCGTCTTCCCTCTCTTTCCCCTGAGATCCCACTCGACCAGAGCCACCAGGCTGCCCTGAATTCCCTTTGCCTTGCCACTACTCCGACGAGCTTCTCCAGTGAATTCCGGCCACACCTCGCCACCCCTTGCCTTCCTGAGCACACAGCCGTGATCCCAAGTCCCAACGCATCTGTCAGTGCCTCCCGTTCGCCCGCGCTCGCCCCAGAGCCTCGGCTTCGACAACATCTGAGCGCCTCCACCGTTCACTGACACTCCAGCGAACTCCCCAGGTAACCTCCGTTCGCCCCAGCACTCCTCGATGATACTCCCTTTCGCCACACCCCCACGAAGTCTGACCGTACCTTTATTTTTCCTCGGGGTGAATCAGGCGTCGCCGACGACCTCGAACCACCTGACGCCGCCACCCACTCCGGCGAGGAATCCCCGTCGCGTCTGAGCGCCCCTTGCCAAGTTGTCCACACGTTGAGCTTCACCGCAACCCTGCGAGCACGGTGAGCACCTTCCCTTCTCTCCTTGCTTCCTGTAATAACGCAATGCCACCGTCTGACCTCGCGCCGCCACCAGTCGGTAGCCCTGCATGAGTCGTGCGATGCAAATCGTCGCTATGATAGAACATAGACGAAGGGTATCGTGTGCCTCTGCACCACTCGATCTTAGTTATATACAACGATCCAGCGAGCTCGATCCGCCAAGCGGTACTGGCCCAATTAGGTTTGCGCCCGTGGACTGGATTCGATTTAAAACAGAATTTGGAATCTGATTTAGATGCAAATTTGTAAACCTCATAAATTTTGATACACGTCCAAAAATTGCAAATTTTATATCAATAGAATCAACAAGACAAGCCCTAGCCAACCATGCCATTTGTTTAGTATTTTGCTTCTCGAAAATTGTTTGTTTTTGCAGAAACTTTGTATGCTTGTTTAGGATATAAAATTATTCCAAATGTTTTTGAGGTTGAAATCTTTGCAAATTGGTTTGTTGTGAACTTACTGACCTTAGGAACCAACACATGGATTTAAAAATGTATTTTGTGAAGATTAAGATTGAATAATTGAATCAACTCATTTCTAGTCAAATGAGAACATTGATTTTATTATGGAAATGATTTTTGAATAAAACCTTTTGGGAAATATTTTGATTCAAACCTACTGACCCTAAACACCAAGTTTGGTGAATTAACAACTTATTTGGTGAACAATATAAAATTGTTGTTTTGCTAAAAACATTTTCCACCACATGAAATAATGATTGATTTAAGAAATGGTTTTTAGATAAAACCCTTTGCAAAATGATTTTACCACTTTATAAAATGACCACTTTGAACTTTACAATGTTTAGAGCCTAGTAGAAACCACCTTTGCAAATAAAACTATCTTTTGCATGCTTGCATGTATGACTTTGTTTCTATTATTTTATGTGTATTAAATTGTTTTATTATTGTTTGGAATGCTAGTTGAATCTATGTTTGCTTGATTGATTTGTAGTGAAGTTAGAAGAGTGTGAAATTAGCCAGATCAAGAAGTGAACCAACATTCCCTACCAAAAAGGCAAGTGACACTATCATCCATGTCCTACTATTTTCATTACACTTAGTGGATTTTGAAACATGCATGATAAGATATACTATATTTTCTATGCTAAATCCTAATAGGATACCCTTATATCTCCCTTAGTGGAAACAATGTAGTTGTAATATGCTTAGCCCTGCTAAATGTTTTGAGAAGAGATACATGTTGAGATTATTTGAAGTATTGAAAAGACTTGTGTTTTATATAATAAAACAAGTACTCAATGAACCACCTGGGTGGACAAGGATATTTGAGTTTTGGACAAGGTGGCAACAAAGGAGCCATGTTTATGGCAATCTCTTTGTGTTGTGCACCGGAAGAAACCACCAGGGACTTAGAGATTGAACATGTTTCTCGTGCAGTGGCTTCCGCCTACAGCCACATGCTAAATGGGCACTGGCTTAGTCAACTACATAACTAAGCCCCATGCATTGGCCTCTTCAAGGTTAACTGGAATGAGGGAACTAGGAACCCTACATTGGTTCCTGAAGACAAGCTAGCATTGTGTATTGGGAGGACTTATGGAAAGACTTCATCACAGTCTCAATCTGCTAGTACTCCATCTTGGTGAGTACTTATCCAATGCCACTGGTGGCAACAAGATGAGATTGTGTCATGTGGGTAAAGTGTACAACTTGAAGAATATAAAAATCTAAGTACTTAGCGTGTCCCCTGGTTATGGACAATCTTGAGCAACTAAGGCTGAAACTATGGAAGATCTTGACATTCCAATTTATCAAAGTAATGTTTGAAAACAACAACAAGAGACTTGAAGAACTTGGGGTTTTACGAAGCTGTACAGAAAGATTTGACAAGAGAGGTTTGACAAAGAGATCAGAACTATTTTGAAAAGATAGGATAAATCTTATTTCTTTCTGCAAATGAGCCTAAACCCTACTTAGCCAAATATGCATGTAATGATAGGATCCAGTTATTTCTACATAGCATTGAAACTTGCCAATACAATTCAAATGTATTGAACCTTGTGGCTGTAACTTGTTATGTTGCAGGTTTATTTGATTTTAGTGAAGTGTGTTAAATAGGATTACAAAGTCTACAACCAACATATTCGCTTGTGGCACTTTGAAGATGAAGGACTCCATGCTTATAGTTATTCGATGCAATGTAATGTAATAGCCAAATGAGCTATGTAAGATGTAATGAAATATTTTATTCCTAGTTATAAAGATGTATTATGACCTTTGTTTCGTGATATTACATCTTAACTGTGGATGCTAGCTATTGATCCGGGGACTAGCATTATAAACACAGGGAACTCTACCTTATTCAAGGTTGGGAACCCCACTAGATGGTATCAGAGCATTGTGTTGCCTGTAGGATTTGTAACCCTAAGATTAGACAAAAACCCCTTAGAAAAATAGGAGTTATATTTGTTCCAAAACTTATTTACAAACAATCTTGTAAACTCTTTCCTCAACCGCTTTTGGTTTTGATTCTACATCTCTTCTATCTCAAACTTGATGGATAAAGCCTACCCATGGCCAAAGACTTCACCATGTGCTAAGGACTTCTTTTAACTCTAATGACTTCAACATCTTCAACATTTTCCCCAAAGGACTTCAACCTTGGATATCACTAAGGACAAGTGAGACAAGAAATCTTGCTCAAGATTTTGAAGACTAAGGAAACACAACTTAGAAGGAGCCATCTTCACCTTTGAAGTTTTGTGACCAAGAGTTTTTCCCCAAAGGAAACCATAATCTCATACAAGAAGAATCAACCAAGAAGGATGGAAAGATCACAAGTGAACCATATAGATGGACCACCATATTTAGTTGAGTCAAACCCACCAACTTAGTGTGGTGTAACAAAATGTTTTGTTGCCCAAAAGATGCTTGAAACTTGTTGTTTGAAAGGAGTGTTTGTTTGTGATTGCTTGCACATTGCTTGAGTGAATTGTGATGTGTGTGATTAGAATTATTTCCTTAGAAATATCTTGCATATTCTAACCTCAATCCAATCCAAATAGATGACTACTCCAAAAGACTCCAACATCAGGGTTGATAACAACAACAACAACAACAACCAAGAGGACAACATGAGAGAACACATAGCAACCCAAAACCAGTTGAACCAAATGACAGCTACATTCATAGCCAACACCAGCGGGGAAGATCCAACCATGCAAGGATTTTTGGAAAACCAAGCCCAATTGTTGCATAAGGTGAGATCAAATGATCACACATGGAAAGCAACTTTTCCAAAGAAGCCAGACAACAAGGATGACAAAGATATTGTTCTAGAAGGAACCCAAGCTTGCAATATTTGTGGAGACAAGGATCACACTTCCAAGGAGCATGGAGATCACTGCCCCAATTGTGAAGAGAGACATCCAGTCAATGCCCCACATCTCAAGTTACTTGTTAACTATGTGAAGGAAATAATCATGTTCCTATCCAATGCCCCATCTATTCCATAGTTGAACAAAGGAAACAAGGTGGAGTGCAAAAACTGATTGCAGACCATCATGAGGGATCCAAGTCTACCAAGAAGGATGAGGACAAAGGAAAATCTCCACTTATACCTCCAAGCAATACAACCCAATTTAAAGGACCAAAGAGGAAGCATATGAATTTTCCAAGGAGCAATAGAAGGTCAAAGAAACAAGTAGACATCCCTACCTATAAGATAACATAGGAAGAACATGAACTAGAAGCACTCCTAGCGTTGGAGAAACCCAAGAAAAAGAAGGAGAAAAGCCATGTGCAATGTAATCATTGTAAAGAAATGGGACACTATGCCAGTGAATGTCCAGAGAAGCAGAAGTATAAAGAGATTGGCCAAGTATGGTGCAACAACTGCAAAGAGCTAGGCCATTATGTAGCAACTTGTCCACAGAAGATACGTGATGAACTCAATCTTATCACATGTTACAACTGTGGTAACCAAGGACATTATGCAAACAACTCTCCAGAAAAGATGAAGCACAAGATAAACAAGCCTATGAAGGATCTTAGCCTTGTCAAGTGTTTCAAGTGTGGAAACAAGGGACACTATGCAGATGGTTGCCCAGAGAAGTTTCCCCAAGATCCCAATCTAGACAAGATGTAATTTAGTTGGAAATATTTTAAGGGTGCTAGTACCCTAGATGCTTTGAGCCAACTTGTAACCTTAGCCTTCCCAAATCTCGGGACGAGATTTATTTTAAGGGGGGTAGCCTGTCACATCCCAAGATTTTCCAAATCTTGTTATGTGAAAATAAATGAATAAAATAAAACTTTGTTGATATTCAGGGTGAGAAGAAACTTTTTGATTCCAATTGGAAACCTTCAAACCTATTTTGATCAAATAAATCCTAAAAGGATTTAAAAAAGATAAACAATTAATAAAGGAAAATTTAAATAATTGAAAAAGCTATTTTGGATCTTTTAATAAAAATATTTGGTTTTCAAATGAAAAGGTACAAATATAAATAAGGATTATTTTATAAAGCCAAGTTAAACCTTGGCCAAGCTTTTGAATTAAAATATTTTGTTTTGATTAAAAGAGTAAAGGTTTATTTAAATAAAATAATGAGAGTTATTAATAAACCAATTTTGTTTAAGTAAAGGTTTTCCCTTTTAAATAAAACACAAAAACTTGTTATTTTATTATAAATAAATTTTCCAAGTATTTTATAATTTCAAATAAAACCTACTAAATTGGTTTTGTTACTATTTTAGATTTCAAATAGTGTTTTAAAATAAACAAATCCTATTTGATGAAATAACTAAGGACCATTTTATTTAATTAATAAATGGTTTCAAAAAGAATAAAGAGTTGTTTTATTTTGGACTTTGTTTTGTGTCATAAATGAACTAAAATCAATGCAAAGTTTGGAAAAGATTTGAAATCATTTGAGTGTTTGATTTGTTGTTTGATATTCAAAACAGAAAAACAAATTAGAAAAAGAAAAGCATTCAGAAAGAAAAAAATAGAACAAGACCTGAACCAGCAAGCCCAGCTCCAGCCAACCTCTACCTCACGCCGACGAAGCGTTTAACTTGCAGCAGACCCACGAAAGTACAGACCCAGTGGGCCCTCTTGCCCTATCTCACTCCTCGGCGACGCCTGCACCCACTTCCACCTCAGCGTCAGTCTTTCAACCCCTGCACCCGCTGCGTTGTAGACAAGAACGCCAGTGTTGATTACTGCGTTGATGAAGCCTTGATTCCTCCCAAAGAACCACGCCCATTTAACCACCTGCCTTTCCTCTCTTTCCGCTCAGATCCCACTCGACCAGAGCCACCAGGCTGCCCTGAATTCCCTTTGCCTTGCCACTACTCCGACTAGCTTCTCCAGTGAATTCCGGCCACACCTCGCCACCCCTTGCCTTCCTGAGTACACAGCCGTGATCCCCAGTCCCAGGCGCATCTGCTGCCTCCTGTCCTGCTGGCCGCCCTAGAGCCTCAAGCTTCGACTACATCTGAGTTTCGCCACTGCTCACTGCCACTCCGCGAACTCCTGTAACCTCCGCTCGCCCCAGACTTCGATGATACTCCCGCACTCGCCACACCCCACGAAGTCTGACTGCACTTTATTTTTCCTAGGGGTGAGCCGCAGCGTCGCCTTCGACGACCTCCAGAGCCGCCTGACACCGCCACCCACTCCGGCGAGGAATCAACGTCGCGTCTGAGCGCCCCTTGCCAAGTTGTCCACACGTTGAGCTTCACTGCAACCCTGCGACCACAGTGAGCACCTTCCCTTCTCTCCTTGCTTCATGTAACAGCCGCGACGCCACCGTCTGACCTCACGCCTCCACCGCTGGCCTTGATCGGTAGCCCTGCTGTGAGCCGTGCGATGCAAATCGTCTGGCTATGATAGAACGTAGACGAAGGGGTATCATGTGCCTCTGCGCCACTCGATCTTAGTTAGATCCAACGATCCAGCAAGCTCGATTCGCCCGAAGCGGTACCGTCCAATTAGGTTGCGCCACGTGGACTGGATTCGATTTAAAACAGAATTTGGAATCTGATTTAGATGAAAATTTGTAAACCTCATAACTTTTGATCCACACGTCCAAAAATTGCAAATTTTATATCAATAGAATCAGCAAGACAAGCCCTAGCCAACCATGCCATTTTTTTAGTGTTTTGCTTCTGGAAAATTGTTTGTTTTTTGCAGAAACTTTTGTATGCTTGTTTAGGATATAAAAATTATTCCAAAATGTTTTTGAGGTTGAAATCTTTGCAAATTTGTTTGTTGTGAACTTACTGACCTTAGGAACCAACACATGGATTTAAAATGTATTTTGTGAAGATTAAGATTGAATAATTGAATTAACTCATTTCTAGTCAAATGAGAACATTGATTTATTATGGAAATGATTTTTGAATAAAACCTTTTGGGAAATATTTTGATTCAAACCTACTGACCCTAAACACCAAGTTTGGTGAATTAACAACTTATTTGGTGAACAATATAAAATTGTTGTTTTGCTAAAAACATTTTCCACCACATGAAATAATGATTGATTTAAGAAATGGTTTTTAGATAAAACCCTTTGCAAAATGATTTTACCACTTTATAAAATGACCACTTTGAACTTTACAATGTTTAGAGCCTAGTAGAAACCACCTTTGCAAATAAAACTATCTTTTGCATGTTGCAATGCATGACTTTGTTTCTATTATTTTATGTGTGTTAAATTGTTTGATTATTGTTTGGAATGCTAGTTGAATCTATGTTTGCTTGATTGATTTGTAGTGAAGTTACAAGAGTGCGAAATTAGCAAGATCAAGAAGTGAACCAACATTCCCTACCAAAAAGGCAAGTGACACTATCATCCAAAGTCCTACTATTTTCATTACACTTAGTGGATTTTGAAACATGCATGATAAGATATACTATATTTTGCTATGCTAAATCCTAATAGGATACCCTTATATCTCCCTTAGTGGGAACAATGTAGTTGTAATATGCTTAGCCCTGCTAAATATTTTGAGAAGAGATACATGTTGAGGTTATTTGAAGTATTGAAAGACTTGTGTTTTATATAATAAAACAAGTACCCAATGAACCACCTGGGTGACAAGGATATTTGAGTTTTGGACAAGGTGGCAACAAAGGAACCATGTTTATGGAAATCTCTTTTGTTTTGCACCAGATGAAAACCACCCGTGGACTTAGAGATTGAACATGTTTCCGACAAGGAGCCTGGTAGGTACAGCCCACGTGCTAAATGGGCACCGCTTAGTCAACTACATAATGGAAGTCCCATGCATTGGCCTCTTCAGGTTAACTGGAATGAGGAACTAGGAACCCTACATTGGTGCCTGAAGACAAGCTAGCATTGTGTATTGGGAGGACCCTATGGAAGACTTCTCACATTCTCAATCGCCATGACTCCATCTTGGTGAGTACTTATCCAGCGCCACTGGTGGCAACAAGATGAGATTGTGTCATGTGGGTAAAGTGTACAACTTCTGCAGAAGATAAAAATCTAAGTACTTAGCCGTGTCCCCGGGTTATGGACAATACTGAGCAACTAAGGCCTTTAGGGGGAAACTATGGAAGATCTTGACATTCCAATTTCTAAAAGTAATGTTTGAAAACAACAACAAGAGACTTGAAGCACTTGGGGTTTTACCAAGGTGTACAGAAAGATTTGACAAGAGAGGTTTGACAAAGAGATCAGAACTATTTTGAAAAGATAGGATAAATCTTATTGCTCTAAATGAGCCTAAACCCTACTTAGCCAAATATGCATGTAATGATAGGATCCACTTATTTCTACATAGTAGTGAAACTTGCCAATATAGTTCAAATATATTGACCCTTGTGGATGTAACTTGTTATATTGCAGGTTTGTTTGATTTTAATGAAGTGTGTTAAATATGATTACAAAAGTCTACAAATCAATATGTTCGCCTGTGGCACTTTTTGCATGAGAAGATGAAGGACTCCATGCTTATAGTTATTCTCGCAATGTAATGTAATAGCCAAATGAGCTATGTAAGATGTAATGAAATATTTTATTCCTGGTTATAAAGCTGTATAATGACCTTTGTTTCTTGATATTACATCTTAACTGTGGATGCTAGCTATTGATCCGGGGACTAGCATTATAAACACAGGATCTCTACCTTATTCAAGGTTGGGAACCCCGCAGTGGGTTAAGCGGTTATTCAAGGCGTTGCCACCGGCATCCGCATAACCGCATATCCCGCAAAGCTTTTCCTATCTCTCTGAAGGGGTCTGACATCTCAGGTTCGTAATCCGATGACCTGATGTCACAAAATATGTTGTGATATGTAACATCCCAACATTAGAGCCTAGAAAAGCTGAACCCGGATATAAGCATTACATTCATGCATAGAAAATACGAGTAATTTTCGCTTTTGAACAAAATTTGTCAAAGTGATTGAAGTGTCTCTTAACTTGATGGAATTGTAGTAGATCATCAAGTTCAACGCGATAAGTTTCAATATGACCTTTGCTAAAACCTTATTTTGGTAAAGGATATTTGATCTAAGGCAGATCAAATGTAATAAGAGTTAAACACTAATATATTTTGATATATATTGATCGTTAGGTGATCATATTATCGTATTCATTATAATCACTCATAAGTACCAATTACGCGTTAAAATTTAACAACTATACCTTAATCTCATCTGCATATACCATGAGTATCATGGTAATATCTAACCTAGCTTTCTTAAGTAAGATTGAGTAGGAAAGAAACTAAGTTTAGATCATTCACCATATATCTTTCTTTTCCATATCAACCTTATCATCCTCTATTGATTTATATTCCACTATCTCGTTGTTCATCAATGTTGAGTAATCAACTATTGACTCACCAACTCTTAATCTATTAAACTCTGACTAGAGACATAGCTCACATTTAAGCAGTCTATCAGGAAACAAACTAAAAAGAAAAAGAGGTAAATAGTAAAATGAAGATTTCTAGTTTAGACACTTATCCATATATACGATGGGAATGATTAAAGAGAATCAAATCAATAGGATAATTGATGGAGTTAAATCCTCCCGGATAAATAGAAGAATTATTTATATTATCTAATCATATGGTAATAAGTAAGTTTACAAGGATGAATTCAAAAGATAGTTACCAGTAGTAATTTATTGATCAAGTGGCATACAGTCCATGAAGAACAGCCTTAATCCAATTAAAGATATTATGAAGATAATTTCAATACAAATGTAAGGTTGTATTAATGAAGCCTTGATTAGCCAATCGGAAACCTAAGCTATATAAATGATTGAAGGATTATAATCATCATACTTGATCACCAAGATTGGATACTTCTATATCTAGTATAAGTAAATCTGATGGGTAGAATTATGATTGAAACCCTAGTATAGGTAAGTTATCCCAGAGTAGTTGTTATAGGATACAATAATATAATGTGAGGTTGGAGTATGAGTTATTGGAGTAAATGTAAGTCAATTAAAGCTACTATAGCATAGAGTTATGGAAGTAGTTGTTATCCATCTTACGAGGATAGTAAGCTTTAATGAAAGGTAGATGGATGATTAAGGATGATTGTGAGTGGAGTTCAGAAGAACTACTTGTTGGATTAAAGATTATCAATAGTAGAGTAGTGGTATACCCAAACAGGGATATGAGAAATCTATGAAATGATTTTAGTATCAAACTCATTGAATCATATGCATGAGTTTAGAAGAATAATAGGTAAAGAAGAATATTGGCTGTGAAATAAAGCTCATCATGTTAATCATGATGATGGATAGAAAAGAGTAGTATATCTAGGAAAGGAATTCCTTAATTAGAAACCAGAATTGTGAATTATGGAAAATAGACATTCATGGGAAATCACCCAACTCTCTCAAAATTTTGCTAAAGCAATTATAATATCCATTTCATGTTACTGATCCATCATCTTTTATCTATATCACTTCATAGGAATATTTTCCTATAGCAAATCACATCGCTAACATCTTTGTTAATTCCAACCATCATGATTATTAATGTCCTAAGAATATCTTTACCAATTCCTTTCTATAAAACATTTTAATATAACATTCTATTATAGAAGGTGATGTCATCAAATATCACAAACGTAAGACATTGTTTAGTTATTAAATCTTTACTGCGTATCAACAAAAAGAATAGAAGAAGTAGAATAAGAACCCCAAACCCCTCGAGAGTAAGACATTTGTCACAATTAAACCTTAACTCGGTGTTACTTATAATAAAATATATCCATTGTTAATTCCTAAATTCATGGGAATACATAATCAGTATTAATTCTCTAGAAACTCTATTTTATCAAATAAAAATAAAAGATCACCTATATAAAAAATCTCCTAAATATTATGAGTTAATGAGAATCAAATCTCATGAGTTAATAATAATGCACCCT